>JAUTBV010090699.1:0-18515 GCA_032361325.1 Lepetodrilus fucensis | reverse complement strand
CAACACCTACATTTAGATAGGTGCATTATTTTATAAACTAGTGCAATACTGTGTGTAAGCTAAACATTGTAATTGAATCAGTATGGATTTCTATACGCAATCATTCCATTTTCAGTAATTTATAAATTGAGTTTGCTTATTAAATATCATGGTTAGGCGTACCAAATTTCGCCAGGCCTGTTTTAAACTGAACATGATCACATCGTAACGTAAATTACATAAAAACAGCCGTACAAATTATCTCATTTCTGAAAAGGTGTCTTGCCCCCAGTGGGCGTCTTGCCCTACCCTACCCTATGTACATTTGTTTGTGCTATTGTGAAAAGATAATATGTTAGATAAGTGTTTCGTTTTTGTCTGATTCTATTGAATTTGTGACAATAACAATAAAATATGTTGAAATGAAGACATTGTAGATTCTAGAATACTTGATAAATATGCTGCAGTATTTCAATATGTAATGAAATGAAATAATATTGTGACTATCTGAAATACAGAGTTCTCCCCCCTTTTTAATCTCAACGTAACCATTAGAATTTGAATAAATTTTCCACATCAATATAATTATCCAAGATCAATCTTTAACCTTTTCCCTGTTAGATTAATCATAATAAGGCATCTCTAGTTGACTCCAGGCACATGAAGGTTAATTATCCATTCTAAAAGTACACGAAGTAAACATAAGCCAGACATCTGCCATATTGATGGCGCACAACTCAATTTCTACATTGCAATATAGATCATTACCTTGTCAGTAATTGGAATTTGTAGATAACTCGTCCTCATTTGAATACTTTAGTTCCTCAGAATGACAATAATAAACAATGCAAATTATCATATCAATGACAAGTCCAAATCGTACACGATTATGAGCGGGGACGTATGCACACACATTATTAATTGCGAACTGTATTAGCCTTACATAAGTAATGAATATACATTATTGATCACAATTACTGCCTAGGTGTCTCATATAACGCAATTTAATTTCTGAATCAATTGCAGGGATCGATCGTTATTACAATGCTTCGTTACCGTCTAGAGTGATCGAGGGGCTGGGATATTAACGACATCATCATTTGATCGGCACAGCGCGCCAATATGCAAATATGCCCAGTGCAATTCATCACGTAGATTACTTTAAAAACATATTTCCACACTTGGGTACGTATCGTTGGCTCGGTAAAGCCGCACTTGTTTCAAAGGCCGAGTCTGCTAGTGATTCCTATAGTGTGTAAGTCCTGCTCGACATAGAAAAAAACACCAACAGGTTAGACAATGCATGACAAAACTATGCAATATTTTAAGGGAGAAAAAAATATAAGATTAGACGACAGATAACTAACCTGCCTCATTTACATTAATTTCAATTACAAAGGTCAGACATCCGCTAAGCAGACGTGCACACAACATGGCACAAAAACCTGAATTCAAATTTGAGTGCAATGCATAAATGCTGGTAATATCCTAAAGTCATCTATCGTCCCATTATCATCTGCACGTGACTTTTTCAGATGACATTTGTAATTTTCATAAGTTCGAATCAGCTATGCCGACCAAATTAAGTTAGTGTGCAACTGGTATTACATATACTGCAATGCTTGGCTCTATAGCTATCTATCTGAATAAACATCTGTCTGTCTATTTAGCACCTCATGTGATTCCTATAGCACTTTATACAATTCCTGTTCAATGGTCACACCCATCTCTTGGAAATAGTGTATTGCTTTTTGTGCTCTCCTTAGTAATGCTTTATTGTATATTTGCATCCGTGATCGTCTGTCTGAGTAATGTGTGTAATTCTTCCATTAATTTAATTTAATTTAATTTAATTTAATTTAATCAAATCATATGTATGTATATTTATCATATTTATGGTTTAACATATTTCTTTTTAAATTAATGAGGATTGGTAATCAAGCTGTTCAGCTTACCGGTATTTATTATTCAACATACGTGGTGGATTTCTACTGTGTAATAACTTTTGCATAATCCACAGTATTTTTTCTGTAGTTTATCATGATTTATTCCAATAAAATGATTATGTTGAATAATTAGAATAACCCACTCTATACGAGTGATTCTGAAAAACATATGACACTCGTGAAAATCATGTTCAAAGTTCTCGTGGGTTATTCTCTAATTATACCACTCCTCGACAGACACAGACACAAACATACAACAGCACCACACCACACCACATCCTAAATCTAGCTTAAGGATAGCATCAATGGACATATTAAAATGTTGCATTATAATATAATTAACATATGATAGTAATTTCCCCAAAAAAGATATCAATATGATATTCTAAAGTTTAGCGTAGGAATATCATTATTGTACGATATCCTAGATTTGCCTCGCATAATGTTTTCCATCTAAATATTCCCATTGCAACGATGCTGACATTTGGATGTTTTGGCAGACACCGACCAGTGTGATACTCAGGTGTTAGATCTTTACTGTGTATATTCCCCAATACCGCTTTCCTGTGTTATAGAGCAATCAACGATGGGAGAAATACAACCCATATCAAGATGGACAGTTTCAGAAGAACTGTGGATAAACATTCACGCTGACCTAGAAACCATTTATGTTGACCCAGAAAGAAAAAAAATCACATCAGCAGAAAAATAATAAATTCTTATAAAATGAGCATATATCATAAATTGTAACACATGATATGGAAAGTTATGTTGGGCGTTTTCTACATTTTCTATTTTTTTTAAACGATCATGCAATGATCTAGTCGTGAAATGATATGCTGCAACGACTAGATCTTACGTTATAAACTGAGTCACCATTGGAGCTATATGTTGGGGCTAATATAACAAGGGTGATAACTATAAAGTATATAAACTGGTATAGAGACGCCCCAATCCTATTTACTTGAATATGTTTGCTCTCCATCATAGAGAATACACCATGCAACATCATTTAATTTAGGGAAGCCAACATGTTATGCTAATTAGATAATAATTTATTTTGTATTCCTAAGTCAAAATTCACCATTTATGAATGTTAAATTAAATAGTATTTTTAATTTGTGTTTAAAGGCACTTTTAAAATTCTTCACACAGCTTGTATAACTCTGAGAGTAACAGTAAATGATCACTTAATTTCGTAAAACAGATGCACTACTATACCACTGTATTGACTACTATAAACTAAACATAACTATTCTCATTATTAAAAAGATGAATATTTCATTAATTTACTGTATGTTCACATATGTTTCTTATCAAGTTAATGCACTCAAAAGCTTTGTGACAGAAAGTACGAAGAGAGCTATAGTATATCTTAATGACATTAATTTTGACCATCGATTTCATATTGTCTCCCCTTACCCATGCTCTTACATCAGTGGAGGTTCTATTAACTCCATCTAGAGGCAGCACGCTTGCTTAAATATCAGCTTAAATTGTTGCAGAAACTAATAAATCAAAAAATTAATTACAGTAACATTTCATATTGCAGTGATGAAATATTGAAGTATATTTAATGATCTTCAATGACATTAGGATTGTTAAAATTGTGAATATTAAACACAAATTAATGAATCTCCAGTGAGAATATGAGACTGAAATAGCATTTTGAATTTGATTCAAATCAAAACAGAAAGAAATCAAGTATTTCCAAACCAGATCTCAAGTGCTATACTACAAAATTTTGCAAAATGCATAAAGCTGATAGATCATCCATATCATAAAAGCTTTCATTATTTTTGAATTGAGTATAACAATAGAATAATGACCAAAAGTGACCATAACTCAGTAATAGATCATTGATGCTTTTACATTTTACATTTATCAAACATTTATCAAACATTTATCAAATATTTATCAAACATTTTCATAATGCAAAGGCATAAACTACTAAAACAACAATTTTACAAAACACTGTACTGCCTAGCATTATTATACAACCGCATTTGCATTATTAATTCCAAGACGAAACTTCAACGCTTGCTGTCAGAATCGCATAACATTACCCGAAGTTGACCTAATTTCAGTGAGTGGAAATAATCGGACAGTTCAGGTCATCAGATTTCATTGATTTTTTTTGTTAACGAGCGGGCCTCGGTCACTCACAATACAAAGTGTTTTAATTTGGGAAATGGAAAATTTCTCAAATCTTACAATGAAGGCATGACAGAGAGATTTGCAGTTTTCCCCTCCGACTTTTTGATGAATCTTGTTGATTAATCTAGATACGACATCAGTGCGACACGGGCTGATCTGTTTGCATTCCGTACATTTAGTTTCAAAATCTGATACCACACTATCCTTAACACTACCGGTACTCTTAAAATGTCATCATTTCTCAGATGCCAATAATATTTATAAAATAAGTGATTTTACCTTCGACATTTAGTAAATAACTACATGATTAAAGACAAAACTTATCGTATTCAATTTATTTCTTTGCATGATTTTATCGAAATATATGTTGTGGACGACATCACAGGTCAGTGGCAAATTGTTTCTCCACAGGATATCTGCTTCTGTGTAGGTGTGATTGGTGACATGTGTGGACAGATTCAAATTAATCTCGCACACATTGTTTTAATGATAAAATGCCCAATATACAAGTCGAGATTATGTTCAACCTTTGGCTGAATCTGTGCTAACCTGAATGGTGCAAATACCTCTAGCTAATGGGGCATCTCAGGATGACAGCGGCAGGAAAAGGGTTAACCAGTGAATTGCCAATTTGTCAGATTACCTCGTCAATTATAGTAACAATATTGCAGGCACCAATTTCTAAAGATGCAATGATATATGCTATAAATATAATTTTTCCAGGGACTTTAGACTGAGAGTGTTTACACCTGTAGGTGTGACTATATTCTTGAATCATCCGCGTGTGTATGGAAGGACTCAAACCCAAATAATATACAAAAGGATACTTGTAGCCAATGGTAGCCAGATTAGATGCCACACTGGTAGTTGGTAGCTGATACAGTAGCTAATGTTAACCCTCTCCATGCTGAAGGCAACCGGAGATGCCCTAAAGAGCAGTGCCTGTGATTAATCCAGCAGGGAGAGGGTTAAAGCCACTCAGGTAGCTTTTTATTTTATTTTATGTTTTATAAATACGAGGTTTAGAGCCGCTTTCAAGATTATTTCACTAATATCACGATTTGTCAGTTTATGGCAAGAGGAAAGCCACAACATCTGTAGTGCTGAACATTGCAGTAAACATGTTAACACCGGCTGGTACTGACGGACCAAGGATGATAACTGCATTACCACTAGCACATCTTAACGTGATTGTGTCAGAATTGTAACTTTCACAAACATTGATGCCAGGCTACAGGGGATGGGATTTGAACCTGGGATCTTTTGACTCCGAAGTCCAAACGTTCTACCATTGTGCTACCACCTTGGTAGTTGGCAGTGAGTGAGTGAATATGGTGTTTAACGTTGCTGCAGGAATTTGCGAAGAGGTAGTTGGCAGACCACACTGGAAGACCTGTAGACAGCTGGGGAGATGGCCTACAAAGAAGTGATTTTAATTAATCCAGCAAGAGACTGATTATTATCATCATTCACAGATTGGCTAAAAAGCATTGGCAATGCACTAATGGCAATGTAGGTTGGACTACATGTATACTCCCAGCAGACAATGACCCATTATCACATTCATTATCTGCATTGTCCTCTCCTGTAAAAGTCAGTCAAGTCTTATCTCACATTAGCAGGCGATGACAAAACATCATAATATGTTTTCCACTGAAGATAGCAGTATGTGGAACAGCTTAGCTAATGATTCTGGGGCTAATATACACATTAAAGTACTAATAAAACATCGTGATTTTCCTCTTTTCAATTAATCCTTATCTACGTCCTCATGTGCATTAGTTAATAATTAATATAAAACTTTCTTATCTCTTCATCACAGAAGTCATGAAAATAGAATCAATGTTGTACCTTTTTTCTCTCTTTCTTTCTCTCAATCCTGAACTCTTAAGTATTTTTTATGAAAAATCAAATAAAAAACAAATTGAAGGATATCGGAAGGCTGTAACATTGAAAGGGATATTGACGCTGAATTTAAAATTAACTTTTGCTACGCGTGTACACCAGATTATTAGTGCGATATTAACTACAACTGAGGCACATCAAAATGCTGGGTTATTTTGTGATTCTGACAAACCATACATCCCTCTAAGCAGAAACACAATACTACTAATTTAAAGTACAAATCAGCATATCAAATACACAGTTGTGAGACAAGGCTGATGGCAAGAAAAGCAAAATGGTTGCCTCCCCGTGCGAGGCAGAGATGCCTGGTTTCTTTCAAACACTACAAGCTTTATTAATAAATCTTTATAGACGACTCCTCTGCATACTAATGGGCCCCGTCACATCTGGGGTAATCAACTTGAATCCAATCTTTATGCATAAATAAACTGATTATGGGGCAACTCTCCTGCCGATATGGTGTAGGGCTAGAGGGAGAGGGACGAGGAGATTCTGCAGCCATTGAACCGCCGGGTCCTCGCGACTGTGACTTGGCAATAGGGCCAGATTATAACTCGGATCATTCCATCAGAAAATAATTGACATAGCTCAAGCCCCTGCATCTAACTGTACAGGACACATCAAAACACCAGTTGCGATTCCCCCCCTGTTCATTGTGCGCCGAGGCCTGTGCGCTGACACTGCCGATTTCCACGCCAACCCTCGATAAAAGCATATTTCCCATAATACCCGCATGACTATCTAGACAAAAACAATTAGCTCAACCCGAAGTAATGCATGCCCTATTCATTTTGAGCGCTGCAAAACTAAATGCTTGCATGAGGAGGAGGAGAAAAAAGCTTGATTTTCCTGGAGGAGGCATCACAAAGAGAATGTCAGCCAGTCTTTGGTCCAACAGCCCCTTTGAGAGAACGTCGGAATGTTAAACAAATATCGGATGGAGAAATTTGGCACATGCAGATGAGTCCTCCAACATGAAGATGGGTTTTTATGCCGAGGGTTCTGCGAACACACAGGTTTTAATTACCATCCGTCAAACTGCGAGTATTTTATGCCGGGGATATGAGTAACATGACAAATAATCATAGGAAATGTAACGAGGAAAACATTCCGTTTTTTCGTGTGTGGTACGTATTTGGAGAACAATTTGATACATGTACAACGAAAATATTGCAGAAATAGCACACGGATCTTGACAAACAATATGTACAAACATTAGAAATATATGTTTTTCCTACTTCTAGGATGGTACTCAGTGAAAGAAATAACAAGCAACTTCATTAGAAACTTGATTCATCACACTCCTTGCAAAACATCAAGTAAATCGAGCAAGACTTGTTGAGAAATTGTGTGTATCTGTTGTAATCTTGTTATTCTATAAGGTGTACCAACCACTATCAACTCTAATAGCCAATATTTATTTATATTTTTGTGTGTGTGTTGGAAAACCCAAATTCATTATGGCATTCAACCTGTTATTTACGCAATTGTTGTTCTGCTACCAGCAAATACAGGTATCTCAAAGATGGCGATTACTCCAGCAAATTAGAACTGAAATTCATTGATCATTCCTCCATGCCTTTATAGTCTTCATTTTAAAGATTTCTTAATGATATTGCACTGCAATAGTACTGCTACTCATCATTCCAAATATTTATCAGGTTTTTACATGCTTTACAATTTGCAACTTTGAGATAACATCTTGATATGCTTCAGATAACACAGCATTTGGTGATCAATTTCCCCAACAAACAGGTGAAAATATATTCTTGGCTTCCTAAACATAACACTTAATAAATCTTCTAAAAACTCAAATTAAAAAATAAAGATATCCATACTAGTTACCTATTTACCACTGTTTGCATCAAGCAATAACAAACATGACAATATGTCCAATTAAAAAAAAATAACATATTGATCTTTAAATTATCCTAATTCCACAACATTTTATACCAACTATTTTCATATCTTTGAATAGGTCAATGTACAACATCTCCAACGGACAAAATACATCAACCAAAGAAGAAGGTTGTGTGTCTCATTTTTTCTATCCACAGTCACAGATCCAAAATTTCTCTGGCATCATGCGAAATTCCAATCATGAAAAATATGACTGTCAGTGATATGGGCGCAGGATGAGTCAAACTTTTTCCACGATTAGCACAGACACCAGCAACAATCAATAACAATTCAATTCTATTTCCCTCTCGTCTTGATCGGTCCTCGCTCTATTGTTAACCGAATTCAAGAACTGAAAACGCTCATCGTTATTGCAAACAATTTTTATATAGTAGCGGAGTAGTCGCATCGGATCCGATCAGATTTTCCCCTTTCCATTTTAATATCGCTGACAGCCGATTGAAATTCTCGCAAAATAAACCGTCTATCCTTAATCTGTTTAATCTGCAGAGATATAAAAAAAACTGAAGTAAACGAGTGCTTTTGTTTTCGCTGAAAACGTCAACAAAACGTAGAAAATATTCTCATTAGGTGGTTCAATTTCTTCCCAGGTTGATCATTGCCGGTGCTTATCTCTCAATCAAATTGGGTCCACTGTGGATCCGTCCAGATTGGAATGCACTGACTGATCTGAGCTACCTTTGACTCTGAATCGCCACCCTGATTTGTCCTCTGACTGCCTTAGTCTTACCTTTAATCACAAAGGTGGCGTATGCCTCTTTGTAAGAGTTAGCGACTTAAGCCTTCTCGCAGCTTAATCCCAGGGAGATACACAAATAATGAAATTACAGTATGCTAATGCATTCAATTATTATGGAACGGATTTCTTCGCTTCCACAGCAACGACATACCATGAGATCCTGTTTCTTTCATGGTCTATGAGAAATCGCTGTCTAGTCTACTAAGAATCGAAAATTAAATGAAAAATTTAGCAGTTTCCAAGAATCCAACCATCTGTAAGTCATTAACAGTCTTTATTCTCTAATATTTGAAATATCACAAATTTGAAATATATTGCAATAGCCATAATTCATGGAAATAGAAATAATTCATAACATTTTGGATAATCAGGCAACTTATAATAGGTAAATATTTTCAGGAATGTGTATTTTATATAGTGGTCACATGACCAGAAAATTGACCCATTTGGAATGTCTGTGTACAAAATACTCTTTATGATCACCAACATGACTGAGAAAGTCAAATACAGTAGTCATCAAGCTAATTGCAGGTGGAAACGGAAGAAAATCTCCTCATTTCTAGTAAGCATAGAATACCAAAATTTAAGGAGTTTTCATTATGGCATCCAGGACCATAATCTTTAGTGCCATTATTTGTGTGAACATGAATACGAATCTTCAGAGGCAGTGACCAAAGAGTTCAGAGGAATTGCTTTTTTTTAATGTAAATGACATCAGACTAGCAGGCCACATTATGCTCAATGGCCCTTTGGACGAACTGAGCAGATAAAAGTACTTTCACTGATTATATACGGTATGTAGAAATCAGCAGTACTTACAGAATCTTCAATAAACAATATGATGTTGTCATGCAAAACATCCACAATAACACCCAACATATTCTTTGTATTAAAAATGTTGATTTTTTTTTTATATACAATACTTCAAAATTTAAACACAAATTTTAAATTTCATTTGTAAACTGATTTGTTTACAAATTAAATTTAAAGAAGCATTTCCATTTTTTAAAAACAACACTTTAATATCTTACCTGGTGCCAGCAGTTTAGCTTGAGCTTTGGTGAAGATGTCAACCATTGGTGCCATTAGTATCAGGAAGCAGTGACATCTACTGGTATGAAGGGGAGACAACTTCTTTCACATATTTAGTGATAGGTCCTGAAAATAAGCACAGTATATAAGCACCTAGAATATTTGAAGTCAAATAATGGTCACTTGAATTGGTAAAAATAAAACCTGGTTGGTTTGGGTGAGTGAGCGAGTGAGTGATTATGGAGTTTAACGTCGCTGTGGGAATTTTTCACCCACTTGGGACGATGGTTTCGGTGATAAAATGTTTTGTGTTAAGTGGATTTAATACTGTTGTACAGCAATATTTTCAATGACAAACAATCTGTGCATAATGGGAGGAATCTATTGATAACTAGTGTTCTACAGCCATGGCAGATATAGATATAAGCAATTGGTAAGCAATTGGTAAAACACCAAAAAAATACAAACATTTGCCCTCCAATTGTCATCACAGTCTACACTACATGAAAGTAGCTTTATATTGTTTAGCTTGAAATGTAAGCAATTTGAGTTATTCCTTCCCAGCTCATTTGATAATCTCACATGCAGTCAGAGGCATTGGAATTAAAATTGTGTATTTATTTAATCTCTACAGAATGTCACATTTTGGTTGTTTACAAACCATCAAATATAACCATGAAAAATATTAACCATATTCATTGGAATCATTTTCACTCATGATAAATTTCCATAGGAAATTAACATTGAATAGTTCAAATTATTCAGTACGAAATGATTGCATTCTCGAGATATCATTCCTTTTCAGTTATCATTTGATGTAATGCTGGTCTTTTGAACTTTATATATTGACTTTGTGGTGCTTACGTAAAACTTTAACAAGCTACATTCTTCCATAAACAAACACAGGACCGATACTGCAAAGGGGGTGGTCTTGTTAGCCAGCGAACGTACCAGAGTCGAGATAATTCACCAAAGAAATTATTTTCATAAAAGTATTGGAATTGCGATTCTTATCAAGTAACCTGTCACGAAATTAGGGTTGCAACCGATTACCGCGAGCACTGTTTGGCCTGGGCAGCTATTGGGGAGTGTGAATGTGTTTCTTCTTCAGCCTGGTGCAATTTACCTAGATACAAAATACCTGGATTAAGCGTCGATACACAAAAAAAGACAATAGTGTAGTAAGAGTGCCCGTCCCGGGTCGGCAAATATTGTCACACGCTTCTCAAAACAATATCAAAGAGCGTAGGAAATCTTCAGCCGTGGAGGAAGGAAGATGATCCACGACTTTTGTTTACTGCCAGAGACGTAGATTTAGTACTGACTTAAAAGATTTGATTCCGACTTTGCATAATGTTGACTCCTCGCAGGGATGCAAATCCCGATGAACTCGCTATATCCCATCTGCACCACCCAGCAGCCAAAAATCGGGAGGGAGACTAGCAGATTACAGTTGTAGATACGCATGGTGGATTTCAAGACTTGTAAATGACTGGAAGCTCTCAGCACTTAATTACCATCAAAACATTCCCTCCCTGTTGATGTCCATCACCGTTTGTTTGACCCCGCTCTGAACTGATCCCAAGCCGTCTGCTCAGGGAAACCCTGATTCAAGATGGCCACCATGTCCAGCTGGCCCGTGCCTCAACACTAGATACCACTCAACAAGTGCATCATGATAAGCTTTGTGAGGCTGTGTGTTTGCTTTTCTTTGCCTCTTGCAGAAAACACCGCTCTCAGCGTGCAGGAAGATTCATCGTCCTGGCAAGACACCCCCCCACCTCCCCAACTACGGTAATCCTGCCTCCACTGGTGGTAACCCTGGCCCCACTCCTAAACCAAGCAAATAATGGCAAATTAATTTCCACCAGTTCAGAGATTTATGTTTTACGCTCTGTTTATGAAATAATCATCTGTTGCTTGTCACATGATTGTAATTTATTAATAATTCATTCCCCCCCCACCTTTTCCCCTCAAATTAATTCCTCAAGACACTTTTGGGATAAACATGCCACGGTGCAATAAATGTTATATCAGTACATGTCCTTACTAAAGTAGCAATAAAGAGCAGTTTTACAGCTCGGTGAAGTATTTGGGATAAATATGTTCTGATTACTTACCAAGAGAAGTCAGTCATAGGCCGTACAATAACATTTATCTCGGTGAGACCATTTCTCGAAAAAAATAACTTTCCATAAAACCACAATATACTTATTCAAGAATAGATGATTATTGGAAAACACGTCCGTTTCTTACGTCCAAGTTAAGTAAGACACCCACCAGGATCAATTGAAATATCAGCCGACTGGGTGGTAATTAACGAAAAACAATCAACCGAAATACGAGTTTGCAACAAACAAAGTCAGGATTTTGAATTAGGGACAGTTTTCAGTTCTGACCACATTAGACAGCAGAGTCGGAACTAACTGGTGATTACTTTACATACTCAGCATTCTCTGGTCTGGTGAAAACCCTTAATGAAACGCCAGGCTGTTAAGACACTTGCAGGAGCTTTTATTGCCCATCAGGCACCACCAAGACAGAGGTGTTTTTATTGGGATGAGCTCTCTGTAAAAATAACTGTAGGAATAAAACCCAACCTGCAATGCCAATAATTAAATGCAAGTATTTCTTCCAGGGACTGAAGTATAAATATGTATACAGGGGTAGAAATTAACATTAGCAATTTTTCCAAAAGCTAAAAGTAAGCACTAGTAGAAAAAAACAAATATGTATACAGGAGTAGAAATTAACATTAGTCTATGCCCTTTTTCCTAAAGCTAAAAGTAAGGGCTAGTAGAAAAAATAATTAATTTGTTTGTGTAAACATTTATTATTTGTATCATTATTTGGGATAGTAAGTTAAAAATGTAATAATTTTTCTATTGCTGTGTCTAATGCTCCTTAGATTGTCAAATGTGTTTTTCAAACCACGAATCCCAATAACAACGGTGTGGAGTCCATTGAATATCAATCTAATATTCACACGTAATAATTTTAAAAGCTGGAAATCACGTCTTTTCCGGCTAAGCTTTACCGACACAATGGAAGAACACTGTCAAAGAACAAACAAAGCCAGTATTGACAAGATAAAACATTGTTTGATCAGAGGGAAGCAAAGATGTATCAATATTAAGTAACGTCCGTGTCCATATAGTTTACCAAGAGCGTCATCGCGTCCTAATGCGGTACATTAAACCTGTTTGAATGCTTCCAAGGTACTGGTGGAGGATCATCCACCACACCACGGCATACCATCGCCGGTGGACAGACTAAAACATTACAGTGACAGTTCACTTAGGAGGTTACGCGGAACCGTGATGACCACAACCATCAAAACTGAACATCGAGACTTTCCCCGAGACGTCGCTGATCGCGTTTCACTGGTCGCACTGCAGAAGCCGTTCCAGAGGAGGTGATACGCAGCCAAATCACACAAAGAGCAGGCGTCCTTTTTGTTAATTACGACTTAGCCTCACCTTTGAAAACTGCCAATTATGTCAGAGAAACACAACACTTCCTGTCATCATCAAATACCACCACAGGAGCGACTTCTCCATACAACAACCTCTGCAAGTAACCTGACAGACTTAATTATAGCAAATAAGCTGGTTTTTGGCTGCACACATTCATTTATTCGCCAGTCAACTATCCTGCTGTGACATAGATTTCCCCCATTAAAATGCTGTCATATGTCAAAGTGTTTTCCACAGAAAAAGGACATGGTCTTCCAAGATTAAGCGGCGGTAATTCTCGCAGAATATTCCCGCATATACCAGGTTATTAACGACCACCTTCTACCCGGTTGTCACATAGTAGTTACCAATGGTTACATCTGTATATATCACACACATAATCTCATACAGGGATTAAGGCATTACTTCTAATGACAGGTATAAATCATCCGTCATTTGCATGTTTGCATTCCTTTGCAACTACATTTCACCAGTAAAAGCCATTGTCTCTTAGAATACTTTGTGCCCATTACGGTGTATTCTATTATCAAGATATTAAGTCATGGAGTGTACTTATCAAGACACTAGCGTAGATCATGGAGTATACAGATATCAATAAGCCAGATCACAATGGGTACAGTTATCAAGATAGTAGATTACAAAACATACAGTTACCAATATACTAGATCAATATTTGTACAGTATTTGTTTTTAAACCCTGTAGTTATCAATATGCTATATGAAAGATTGTACAGTTATCAAGATACTAGACCATTAAACACACAGTTATCAATATGTTAGATTAACATTTGTACAATTATCAAGATATTAGATAATAAGTTATAGCAGTCATCAAGATATTAGCTAATAGAGCAGAATTATCAATATATCAGAGCATAGAGGAGAATTATCAAAATTATAGGGCAGAGTTATCAATATGCTAGACCAAGTTTAAACAGTTATCAAGATGCTAAATCTTAGAGCAGAGTCATCAAGATATTAGATCATAGAGCAGACTTATCAAGATATTAGATCATAGAGCAGACTTATCAAGATATTAGATCATAGAGCAAAGTTATCAAGATATTAGATCATAGAGCAAAGTTATCAAGATATTAGATCATAGAGCAGAGTTATCAATATATATGCTAGATTAAAATGTATACAGTTATCAAGATACCAGATCATAGAACATACAGTGAGTGAGTGAATATGGAGTTTAACATCGCTGCAGGAATCTTAGAACACACAGTCATAGCGATGCCATTTCAGAGCACTGTACACAGTCACAAACATACCATTAGGGACATATAACACCTACGAATCTTCACAAAGATTATTTGTTTCATTATTACCTTCATTTCCTCAAATTAATAAGCAGATCAATACATACCTTGGTGAGTGCAATCAGCATACGTGACGTTCTCAAGTATCTGACAGCAACTCTTCTACCTACCACTAAACCCTTACTTCAAGATACTAGTAGATGGATCTTAAGTGTTGTAGACATATCTTTAAACAAAATGGCCGATATTTCAGAGTATTTAACAATGTGTACGAAGGATGTTTCATTGGCACCTCCAGCTCTCTGTCAGCGTTTCCCAGCAGCTGGTTTAATTACCCCAGTCATGATATCAGTGGCAGAGTGGTGCTTCGTATATACATATCCAAGACGATTCGACCCGACCCACACGGGGCATCGAAATGATCTTATGGCTCGTTTTCTATTTGGCTTAATTATTGTTCTGCGATATTAGTGATGATAGATCTGCATATTAGAGCCATCAGAGCAAAACTATTTCTTTTCAGTTGGTGGAATAATCCATACGGCAGACAGCTATAACACCATGGCTGGCCGAGCTGTTATAAAACAAATCCTAGATCATGCAGATATATTAATTATATATGTATTGATTAACATGAGTCATTATGAGAACACAGCGTTATGACACTCGTTACCGCAGACTACAACGACCTCATCAGCCGCCAATGTATATCTATCACATTAATTAGACAGTTTCGTGTCATCAGCTGACAAACAAATTACCTCCCTTGATATCCCTAAAAAAAACATACAAAAAAAAAACCATGTATGGATCAGTGAAGGAATTTCATCAGCCACCTAAATTACATTGTAACTGGATACCAACTGTAACTTTAAAAACAATCCTAATAATGACAAAATTAGTGTGTTTGGCGATTGCAGTCTTTGTCACACCTTGTTCTTACCCAAATACTGAAATATCCCCAAAGAGTAGAATTTTAGCAGGTCTAGATTACTTGAGAACAAGGCTAAAACAATTCAGCGACTCCTATTATAAAAACATAATACCAATCAATATAATTTATATTTAAACTATTTACTTTCACCATTCTGAGACTATGAAAATTCTATTGGTGATCTTAAAATATCAATGTTATTTGTTAAATGGAAGAATATAGTCTGACTTTTCCTAGTTCTCGTAATTTAATATAACATGAGGGCCCATTCACAGTGGACTTGAAAACATTAGAGAATATGGTTGTGATTTCAAAAAAATAATGTTGAGATTTATTAAATCGAAAAATATATAGTATGACTATTGGCGATTTAAAAATATCAATGTTAAGATTTGTTAAATAGAAGAATATAGTATGTCTTCACCCAGTTCATTTAATTCAAAACATAATATGACGGTCCATTCACACTGGACTCGAAAACTCCGGCATAAAACATCTGCATATCCTTGTATGAAAATATATTTCAGATAAATATTTAGATTATCAGTTGCGGAAGCGGGGTTTTAATTATCTATGGAATGTTCTTTGATTTTTTTAAATCTGGAACTGGGCAGCTCTCGTACATATACCCAGGAGAACCACACATTTGATGAGAAAATCTGGAGTAAGCAAGCATCGGCAGTAACAAAAACATTCTCCTGCCTTCATCAAAACACACATTCGCAGGCGAGTATCCAAATATCCCCCAAATGAAAGCTAAATCTGATTCCACTTGATAAAACAATATGGCCACCATGGCTCATGTGACCGAAACAATCTGCGCATACCTGATGAACCAGACAACGCTTGAAATCATTACATATTGATGCCGGAAAGTACCGGTAGTAAGGTCTGGAAGTGGAGAGAGAAAGAGAGATAGATAGATAGAGAGAAAAGGAAAAAAAAACACCAGAGTATATGTCTTGTTTTTGATAAGATTCCCTGCATAACGACTGGAATCGTCTCCCACACAAGCATATCCATCACTTACTCCTCATCGCTGGAGAAGAATCAGTAAACATATCAATACAGCCAGATCAACCTTTCGAATCATCAGTTGTAAATATTTGTGGGTGGGTGCCAAACAAAATATAACTTCATCTCGCTGGCTCGACTTAATTACTCAAACATGTGCCAAATGTTTTATTGCATCGAGATCGGGCTAATTTTACTCCCTTTAGATTGCCGCCATTTTACATCAGTGGCCTGTGTTCTGACATACACAGCTGTAGATGGGTCAGGTTCCATCTTTCTCCAATCAAGAATCCCTATAGGATAATGCTATGTTTGCCATACATTCCGTCAAAAGGGGTCTATATCATTTCCCCCATCGTTAAAGAAATTATCACCGTTTTTTAATGTAGTCCTGTTTGAACATACACACACAATATGAAATCCTATTCAAGTTCAACACGCATCGACAACATTTTGTTTGCAGCATTGATTTTCAAGGGAATTAATATGTATTAATAAATACACAATTTGTTACTTATCACAATAAGATCTTATTACTGGTTATGTGTGTCCCATCTGAACAAACAATACGTAAAATTAATGATATGAAAGTGTTATCTGTTATTTGTGATTTCAGAACGCATGTTCCGAATGTAGGTAGAGAACTCCTAGGGCATAATGCGTCTGCATATTGGGTGGAACATGCATCTCAAAACCATATTTGATGCACAACTAAACATCATCCTATTGTTAACCCCACACCTTTTACGTATCAAATGAGATGCATTCATGAAAACTCAAAACAAAGAATCTTTACTAAAAAAAAAGTTTGAAACTTTTGGACTATCAAACATTAGAATACTAAAATCAAAGATTGATATTATTTTCGCAATTCTATTTCATCCAATTATCCAAATTTATTACATAAATGCAGTGAAATACCACATTTTCTCAGGTGTTGTTTTTCACTAGTGAAAATAACTAACAGGGCAACGGTCTCTGAAGTCTCACAAGTCACAGAGGACAGGACATGGGACCAGTTCAGCGGCACGTGCAAAGCATGTTGCCATGTTACGGCTGAGGGAAGGGGAATGAAGTAGGCTGATCCATTCTTAGATGAACTAATACCTGACTAAATACTGAAAGTTATGTATATTTCACTGCACTTGTGTAATAAATTGAACATTCAAGCTTTTTTCTCGAAATATCGACTCTCCCACTCCACTCGATGAGATAAACATTGTATTCAAGTAAAAAGCTTGAATATCCTCTATTAATTAACAAAATCAGACTTCTAAACTAAAAGAGCACACCTGTCGTATGAGTGAAATATTCCTGCTGAGTGAGTGTGTGAAATATTGTTTTACGTCAAAGCAGGGGCCCGTTGCTCAGAACAGTTGTAGCGTTACAATAGTTGTAACTGGACTCCTGCCACAATAGAAAGCATTGACCTTACAATAGTTCTAAGCAACCGGCCCCTGGAATCTTTCATCCATACGCGACGACATTCCTGCTGTGACATAATGCACTAATTTAGTCATTCAAAGGGAGACAACTGCTGCATACCTGTCGATTCTCATGCTACAGACAATGCCGAGGACGTCGACCGAGTGCTCCTCTCGTAGCTGTCGGATCCCGATACTCGTGGCCACGAAACACCCTGTACGCCCAATACCAGCGCTGGAAATTCACATTTAAAAGTTGTAATATAAAAAAAAAATATATTAATAGTATGCATGTAATAATAATAAGATTTGAGTGGGTGGTAGCGCAATGGTAGAACATTGGACTTCGGAGCCAAATGTCCTGGGTTCAAATCCCGCCTTGGGAGCCCGGCATCAATGTTCGCAAAAGTTTGACGCAATATCGATAGGATGCACCGTCTGTATTGCGGAAATGCGGTTAATGATACTTGGTCTGTCATTACCAGTCAGCATTACAAATGTTCCAGGTTTTCTCCTGCTATAAACTGACAAGATGTGATGTAAGTGAAATAATCTTGAAAGTGGCTTTAAATCCCAATTTAACAAAAATATATAAAAAATATTTTCTTTTTAAAAATTTAAAGACATAATTTAAAGACATAAAGACATTATGGTTATTTTGGACTAGTTCTTAGCTACAACTGCAAAATACATTCACTTGACATACATAAAATCATGTTTGTAC
>JAUTBV010090688.1:0-18525 GCA_032361325.1 Lepetodrilus fucensis | reverse complement strand
GCCCCCTGGGCGGGATTTGAACCTGGAACCTTTGGCTCCAAAGTCCAACACTCTACCACTGCGCTACATCCCGCCCCAAATGAATACCTATTATAGCAGGCTAAAGTGTCAGACAACAAACCAAACCCCCATACACCCCACACCTAAAATGTTTTCCTGGATCCATCTATATACTAGTATACTAGTATTCAGTGTTTCTTCTATAGAATCCTACGAGGTAGCACAGACTAAATTCAAATACGGTATGAAACCATACAGTTCTCAAGCAAACTAAACTTTCTTAGTACGACGTTATGCTCATGCTCACATTTTACATGGGGAGTTGTGAACAACACTTTTGAGGAGCACGAAATCGTACTTCAAAAAAAAATAAAAAACGTTTCATAATCTTGGGACCAGATCGCGACCATCCAGGAATGCAGCGTACCAGGTTTAAGATTTGAAAACAAAATCCCGTTCAAATGATTTTTTCCCCACCTCCTTTCTTACTTACTTACTCACAGGTGTTGGTCCAGATGTTCAACACAAGTGCCTCAGCTACGATTGTCATAGAGTCAAAAAATCAGTTTACAGGGATATCCAAATATTTGTGTTTACTTGATTGGATTTAGCAATGTTTTTAGAGCTCTGTGCTATCGTATCTGCTTACATTAGCGAAAAGTAGCCCGTTCGGCAAGCAAATTCTTTCTTAGATAAATATACTTTTCTCGGCGAATTTGGGATTTTATTTAAAGGGTTGTGAATTCTATGCTTTGAGGTATAATTGCATACTTAAAGGTTGTAGAATTTGAAGATCCTCTGGAAGTATTAGTAATAGATAATTCTTAATGCTGCATTTAAAAAACCATAGTGTAGATCATAATTTTACATACTGCCAAATGGCTGTATTTATGAGCAAACTGTTTGTAATAGTTGCCCTAAATGGTATACTGAATTATACTGAATTAACTAACAAATCGTATCAGTATGCCTACTGAATACAAATGTGTTTGATTAAATCAGTATCATACATGTATTATTTGCATTATTTTACTATTTCTTACAAGACGAATTCGAATACACGCATTAGATTTATATGTGGGGTGTCAAATCGACTATTATATACATACACAGACACTTTTAACGCATCTGCAGTTACCGTTCTTGTTGTAATCTGCCTTCAACTAGCTAAACTAAACTATCACTGACAAAATCATTAGTTAGAGCAACGAACGCATTATTAATGTAAATATTTGTAGACAGTATAACTCTCGGTATCTAGGGAATTGTAGTTATACCCACGCACACACATGTTGGTATGTTCATTTCAATTCTTTATTTCATGTAAGCATTGGCCCATATAAATAATACATTAATCATCTCCTCTCCCTGCTAAAGACAACCGCAAATGCCCTAATGCCTGAGCATGGATTTTGTCTAATCCAGCAGGGAGAGGGTTAAATATTGGTATGCATGCATAGATTACAACGGCAATTGCAGCAGAAAGTGTTGTAACCCGAGAGAGCAAAATGATCATATCCTATCTCATGCAATTATTGCTCATAACAATACTTTACCTTTCCTCCCGGTACTGACGTGTCTTGTGTTAACAGAGTACAGCACAACGACGGATGAAAAACCCAAGTTAGCGGCCATTGTTACGTTGCACAAAGTAACGTGTGTTCAGAGCCTTTAGGCCAACGTGTTTCCTTTTTTTATTAACAAAATCAGTTGCCCTGAACTCAAGGGTCAATTAAAATACATCGGGACAAGAGTCCCTATCTCTGTGAAGTTCATCGGTAAATGTAAGAAAATCTGAACCGGGGTTAAAACCGAGAACACATACTACGGGATATGAAAATATGATGATACTATATGACAGACAGGCTAATGAGTATTTAACAAATCTGATCTAAGCAGGCCAGATTATCGACAGGAACACGTGCTCATCTCGAGGTCGACCCCACCCCCCTAGAGGTCTCGAGTAGACGCGACTTGGCACGACTATCTACCTACTCTCCAGAGAGACCGAGGTATGCCGTTCGGCAATTTGATTGGTACGTCGGAACACTTCGGAACTTTCTTCGGCTCAGGTGGGAGGGGGCTCGACTGGAGACAATGGCCAATTACCCTATTGACATGTGTGCATCTAAGACGTGCTGCAGGAAACGGATTTGAGCAAGGCGGACCCCTGTCGGATTTCGTTTCTGTGATAGGTTGAGGGAATATAGGAAGAGAGAGACAATTACGTCAGCGATTAACGAAGCGACTCGGGTTTTCCTGTGGGTATTCTGCGATTGATGCGGATTAGCAACTAATAATCGTCTCGAGTGTCGAGGGGTCGGCAGTGTCAACAGGCGCTGTCAAACTTACACTGTATCACACACCGACTGTCGTCTGCTCGGAGTCTGCCAGAAGAAAATTAAGCAGTTTTATTTTTTCAACAGTTTTTGGAGATTCATTCTCCAATCCGAACCAAAAATTTGGAATCAATGGACATTTTAGCAGACTAAAAGAATGGCTCTTCATCTTTGACTAATCAGCGGTGTTGACATTACGGCTTTAAAAGGTCCATAACATTTTTACGCTGTTCGTTTTACACAGCGGAGTCCAAGAGGGATAAATAAGTCCAGGACTATTAAGCCGGAAGAGCATATTGTCATCATGATGAACGGAATATTGACAACTGGCACTTCTCAGATGCCCACTTTTCAGAACCATTATCCTTCGGGTGGACATTTCAGTCCCATGTACTCGCAACAGAGACCATCCTTCGCCATACAGGAGATCCTTGGTCTTAATCCGTCATGTCGACAGAACTCCAGTCCGGATCTTGTAGACCATTCTTCCATGGGTCCGTCGGGTCTTGCCGGGATGTATTTCTCAGGACTCAATGCGTCAGCGCCCATGACGACGGACAACTCCGCGGCACAGTTTTTCAGGGATCAACAGCAACAACAGACGTCCACGTTCTGTCCGTGGAGGTTCGACCTGTCCCAAGGATCGCATCCTCCCAACATCTCAGCGTCCAGGTTTTCAGGAGTGTCGAGGGTTTGCGAGGAATTTCCGTTCAAACAAAATGGTCAAGAAGACGGTAAGAACAGAACTTATAAAATCCAAAATATAGAAATATGTGTGAATGGGTATAGCCGGTAGAGAAACTTTATAATTGATAGTTGTCATTAAATGACCATGCAGAAAATAAGAGAGAACAAAATGGTAACTTTAGGAAAAGAGCAACTCGAATTACTATACATTGATAGATTATAATAATGGAATCGTAAGCAATAACTTATATCTATGTCGATGAATTTCAAAGATTCTACAGTTAATACCATACTTACTCCACATGACAAGTTATAGCTATTATCGTAAACCAACACAAAATAACTGTTATATCTGATGACTTACATTTAATTTAGTTTTGTTTATGCAAGATAATAATTATAACATCATTTAACTACCAACAAGCTAATTTTTATAATTTAAGCTAAACGTTTATTTAAAAAGGAAACAGCTTAAATTTGTAAATATGTAAGAAATGCTTGTGTAGGCCTATTATATAATATTTATCATTATAATTAGGGCTTCTTTCATTACTATGAAATAATGAATAATTTGAGAATACGAATGATCTTTAATATCGTATCAGTAGTTCATTTACACCGCAAACATACAGCAATGCTATCTCATAAGGCTTATTGCTAAACCCACTTGCGTATAAATAACTAGATATTTTAACATGGTTGTATTTGTATTTTAAACGAGAATTATATAGTTATATTGCACAAACAATGCTTCGTATGTGGCATAGCCTTGCTTGTTGATTAATTGTAATAAGCTTAAAGACCGCCAAGTGTTTTGCGCTAGGTCTGCGGGTTCAAAGATACGTTTTCTTTATATAAGATTCTGATCAGGTTCGGTAAAGTTTATCGCCGTGACCATTCATTCACTGCCATATCTCTCATATAAAATCTGTGAATGTCTTCTGAAAACAATCTCCACTATTCGTGTTTTGTCTGTAAATAAATTGCGCCTATCAACTTTCAATGCCGAATTTATTTCACAGGAACTCTCGTGCAATATGGGTTTGATGTCATTCAACTTCCATCAAGAACATATCAGTGAAAACAATATTATAAGCACTGTTTATGTTCGAGTCTAGAATTGTTGATGTTGCAAGGGAACACATTATAAACTAGTACTTTAAATCAATATGAAATTTGAATAGTATCATGCATACATTCATATAAAAAGCAAACGGTGAAGTTTCTACAATAATGCGTATATGGACTGATATGTTAATATACAAAATCGTCATAGCAACCAGTGTTTAGATAGTTTGTATTTTCTAATATCTTTATAATATACTATTTATAATAAATTACACTTAATCACAACCAAACCAATATTAGTTACCCCATTTTCGTAATTTAATTTGTATTTCCTTAGTAATTGGGAACGTTACTTGAAAAACACACTTTACTTTATTTGGAATTCTTTAATAAACTACTGCTGCTGCTACTACTACTACTACTACTGCTACTACTACTGCTACTACTACTAATACTACTATTACTACTACTACTAATAATGCGTACCATTTATAATGCCCCAATTCAATGCAATTTCATATCACTATAATGTGAGAATACACACACACACATGTACAGTAAGACAACATATGAAAATACTAGAATAATGTTAAATCATTGTACCGCAGATGTATATTGGTTATAATTAAGACAAATTAATATTCAGCCTCTTGCCGAGCAAACAAAAATAACAAGTTCATTTACATGCTCTCTTGCAATACCTTACAAGGACTGTACACATACATGTATATAGTATATGTAGATAAGGGGAAATAATTTCAATATATACTATTTTCCCTCAAGTCCCACGGGAAGCATATTTTGACGTGTCACAACATCTGGACGAATCACCCATATTCTGGTAGTCGCACAGCTAACCAGGCCGTATGTATGAACCAGAGATTAACACGGAACTGGAATCTTCTCCCCTCGTTCTCTCAAATAACAAAATATTGAAAACCCCATGTCAAAACTCGGATTAAAACTTTCTCAGACAACGGCCATGTCAGTGTAAAGTTTTTTCCTCGCGTGAGAATATTTCAGTGGGAAAAAAAGTCGATGGTCTTTAATTCGTTTAATTTTATGAGGTGACGTTGAAGTTGTTGATAAAACATTATTGGACCCGAGATTACGAAACCTTTTGAGTACGATTTTATGCTCAAGCTCAAATCTTACATGGGGATTTGTGAACAAAACTTTGGGCTGAGCAGGAACTCGTTCTCAAGAAAGTTTCGTAGTCTTGGGGATATCATTTATAATAATTTTCTTCTTCTGTTATTGAAGGCAATATTATTGTTATTATTATTATTATTATTATTATTATTACATATATATTTCATATTGAATAACGTGTTTCATGGCGTTATCTTAATAAGAATTCGTAAGTTTGACAACATGTCCATAATTTGTAATTATCAGAAAAATGTATCAAGAGATTATGTAACATTTTGAGTATGATTTCATGCTCAAGCTCAAAATTTCTGAACAGAACAGAACAGTTTAATTTCATGGAAACAAATCACATCGTGTGAACAAAACCTTGAGCATGAGTTGGTACTAAAGAATTACGTAATTTTATATGATACTCCAAATAAATAAATTAGTATTTATATTTTCTCGAAATTGATGAATAAATCTCACATTTCTTTCCCTTCAATGACCATAATACGGTTCTTTTTTATTTTTTACAAACATAGCAAATATATAAATAGCATTACTGATTGCTTGACATTACTTAACATTGGTTGAATCGCCATTGCTTTACGCACACAGCTGTTGTTCTGCTATCTCAATAGAGAGGAAACGTAGCATTGCTACAAAACGTCGGGGATTTGGCCCAAATTGACATAATCCTAAAGGATGAAAATTATGAAATCCTTACATTCTTTTTCTCTTTACAACGATAGTGTTCAAACACTCCTCTTGGGAGTCGCACCATATCGCCAACCCTTAAAGGAGGGGGGTTTACATATTTGCTAATTTATTTTCATACGGCAATTTAACAAGTGTGCAAAATAAATAAAACAGGGGGTAAAAGTCAAGCGAGAAAAATAAACAATATCAGCTGTTGATGTAAACGAGTACAGACGGCGGGTCAACGATGAAGTAGAGAGAGAGAGAGAGAGTCGTGATGCTAGCAGAAATAATTGTTTGTCTACTGTATATATATATCCTGTATGAAGATAGCAGTTAGAATAATTAAAGACCTACATTTCACATTGGGTTGTTTGCAATATAATTATTAAAACAACATTACGACAATATGTACATCTACATTAAAAATAACAAAAATATTGTTTCACTCTTGTCTAAATTCATTGTTTAAAAGCAATCGTTTAAACTTAATATGTGCTTAACATTGCAAATTAAAGGAGCGTTGAAATGTAATTTCTTGCCGTGCTGAAAGTAACACGATAGTATAATTGATAAATAGAGGTAACCGGCCTTTAACACCTGCGAATACGGAATGTAAACACATCATATTTACCCAATCGTTGAAAGCTGGTAGATAAATACCATATTATAGACTCATAGCCCGCACAGCTTTGTCGTTAGTTAAGAGGGATGCAACTGCGGTTTTTCTCGCCAGTGATTAAATAATCATAGCAAATATAGCACGAGCTATCTACATGGGTGTACATTCCTATTTAACGGCGTTCTTTCGTTTCGCCATATCGTCCCGGCGATGAGAGTCTCGCTAATCGAAGAGATAAACATTTAGCCAATTGACTGTCTCTGTGTCAACATCCCTCTTTAGTGTCACTCGACAACTGACTTAAATCTGATCAGTTTGCTAGGAATCTTGTCACTCTTTATCAAATAATCCTCCAAACAAATACAGCCGTTCGCGTATGAGTAGATGTTGTTCGTGTGCCGTACGGCGGATATATGACACAGAGAGAGAGAGAGAGAGAGAGAGAGAGAGAGAGAGAGAGAGAGAGAGAGAGAGAGAGAGAGAGAGAGAGAGGGAGGGAGAGAGATAATTAAAGTCTCATGAATTAACATATAAAAATAATGCCCTAAACTGATAAAATGCATATCAGCCACTAAATATATTAGGAGAGACTATAACATATTTACATATGAATGGATATTAATTCGTACACACATAATACAGTTAGTGTATATATTACTAGGCATCTAAAACTAATGTATTGAACAAGTTTAAAGTTGCATAGGAATAGGTGTGGAATTTATTTTTTTAAACACTTTAATGCAGATCTTTGTATAATTTGCCAATGCATTGAAATACCGATGTATTGATGCAATTATCATAGGCCAACTAGTCTATTTAAACGAAACTACTTGATAAAATCTATATCAAATGAATACTACCTGTTACATGCATAACGAAAGTTACTTGTATATGTTCCTGTTGAACAATATGCCTGCTATCTATACATGTAGGTAAATGTAAGACACTGTAGGCGCAGTTTGGGCAAAGCAATTCTTGTAAATAATGTTTCTATTTTTGTAAATATTAAATACAATCAACAAACGTTTGAAGTTTAATGTATCTTCTAACTAATAATATACTAATTGATGATCCTACTGTTTCGTTGCATAGCATTGTTAGTGCAACAAGTAATCGATAAACTGCTATACATGTACTAGTATATTAATTATAAAGTAAACTGTTATCACTATACATCTACTATAGTATATCAATTAAAAATTACACAGGTTTACAAGTACGAAAGTATTTGATTAATATAATGGAAATATATGCATGTATCAACATACATACTTTAGTTTTACTTTTACTATGTTACCTTGAATTATATAATTAGCAAATGTATAATGTATTATAAAGAAATATCTGTATTATTTGTTGAGGAGCGGTGTTGAAATAAGCTGTACAGCTTGTTTACCAATCCTCATTCTTTGCTGAATAAAAATATGTTTACATCAATCATATTATTAATAAGTAGTATACATTATTTCAAGATACATCTCAATATACAGCCTTCATGAATTTAAATTAATACAACAACATTTGATAGACATGGAACCATGCGCACTGCATACAAATAGACGATTGCCAAATATTTTGTACAATAAAATTATTAGCTGTATTTATTACTGCTTGTAACTACATTGATATGTTGGTGTGTTCTGGCATTTGTGTTGCTGTATGTAGACAATAAATTGAGTTATTTTCTTTAATCTAATAAGAATATGACAACATACTTTTTACCGACCATTATTCAGATTTTGGTGGAGGTTTATACTTCCGATATTTTACCTACATACAACGGTGAACATATCTCAAAGACGATATTAAGTATGTGCATGGACCCAATTATTCTAAGTGAATGTACTTTGCATTTATAGCGAAGATCAACCCCAACAGAACTATCAACATTATGTGGTTGTATACCTTTAAATAGTAAATAATAAAATTACATATTTATAGTATTATTTTAAAAACATAGGATCTACATATTATTTTATCCATCAACATACTAGTATGTGGTTGTATACCTTTAAATAGTAAATAATAAAATTAAATATGTATAGTATTAGTTTAACAACATAGGATCTACTTATTATTTTATCCACCTGACTTCCAAATCAATTCAACACATCCCGACCATTTCCAACACACAAATTAGCAATATGTATGAATTCAACTGTACAAAACTAATTAGGAACAGTTGTGCGGAGATTACTATATATATATTAGTTCATCACGTGCACCTGCTCTAAACTACGAGCTGCCTATAAATGACCCAATATGCCCCCAGACACGTCCTTTCATACCCACGATTGTCCAAAGTGTGGCAAGACATGCCATCCATTCCCCGAAAACACCTACATGCCAGATTCTAACGCTCCAGCCGAGAATACGTATACAACCAATAAAATGGTTACACAGTTTTACCGCTAATTATGTCATACTCTGAGCAAGCCGAGAAACGATGAACAGAATGGAGTTCTGTAATAGTGGCTATTCCTAAGGGTTCTGTTTACAAACACAATCGAGTTTATTATGTAACTGACAGGAGAATTGGCTCGTTATGATCTAGGATTTGTTCTGTTCTGATTTTGCAGTTCTTTCCCGCTGCAAATTCTGCTTAATAACGCTGTATTATATTTATTTTCTGAATGGTGGTGTTAAATTTTCTACTGAAGATGTGACTTCAAATATAAATTTTATAATAGTAATAATCTAGGATTTGTTCTATTCTGATGTTGCAGTTCTTTCCAGCTGAAAATGCTGCTTCATAACTTGTTTATTCCTTGTTTTCTGAAAATAATATGAATGGTGGTGTTAAATTTTCTCCTGGAAATGTTACCTTCAAATATAATTGTTTATAATTAATAAATAATACAAATTATTTGTTTTCAGCGAAGTAACAATGACACCAATATATACTTATCAAATGTCACTGAACTACGTGTCTATAAGCAACTTCTATATTATATACAGATAAAGGTGAAATAACAACAGAATATTTAACACTTTCCATAACTTTCTTAAATTAATAACATTAATGTCACTGTTGCGTCCCTGAAAACATATATTAATTATTTACGAAGACAAAAAAAACTACGATATTTATTTACTTGCCTAAACGAGTCAAATCTGCCTGAAGACATCGATCTTCTATTACTTACTGTTGAAGATTAAACAAATATTGTATATTACTTTATTTAAGTCGATTCTTTACATTTCCGTATAATACTGTATACTAGGAAACCATTTCTTCAATGTAAAACAAATCATTTGTTATTTTATTTTACCGTCTTAAAATCTTGTGTGCATTCTTAAGATATTCTTTTGCAAATAATAAATAGTAAATGTGAAAAAAGTAACCTGCAATGAACATGAATTAATGTTCTACTTGTAACCCGGGCCCTCGGGGTTATGGCACTTTTTGAATACAACCATAATTTCATGCTCAAGATCAAATTTTGCGTAGGGACGTTTTTAACGAAAACCTTGAGTTGAGGATAATTTAACTTCGTACTCAAATACGTGTCGCAATCTCAGGGTTTAGATAAACATTATGATGACGGTGGCATACTTTCTTAGCTCATGCACAGGTCCTATAGTTCTGATAAATAATAGTACAAGTTCCATCACAAATTGAAATGACTTCTAACATGTATCCACACTATTATGATTAATAAAAAAATACATTTGTTAACATTTCATGCATCATAGTATCAACAAAATGTGTTAGCTCATTTCTTGTATATTATTTATCTTATCAGTTATATTTATTATAAATTGAATAAAATAATATACTATTAGTTGCTTGGTGGAATAACTAAGCCAGTGGAAGATATGAGTCTTGAAACATGGATAAAGTGTATATATATATAGGTGATAGCAACAAACATTAATTCATGGAACCTACAGTTTATACTACACTTATAACAATTGCATACTGCAGTATTGTATTATGTTGTAATGTAACCGTGTCGTATTCATACTATACTCTCCGAATATATATGGGCGGAAATAAAATCTATTTATCTATTCATATTTTGTAGCAGCTTTTTAATATACTGACGTCATTTGTTACTACACATTCATTCGGAACCGTATTTATGTAATGCCAAATTACTATTTAAAACAATGTTTGAGTATATGAAAATTATTAATTTAGAAATACGCGTTCGAGTGAAAGGGCAAGATTTCTCTTGCCATCTTGTCATCTATTGAAGTATTACACATTGGACAACGCTCAATATTAATGTATTATTTGGTTTTTATCTACAATATGAGCATATACAATTATGTACTTTTACAGGATACAAGCAACATGCACCATGTACTATAATTACATTATACAGGAATCCATTTATTTAATATCCAAATTATACATTTTATTATTTCTGTTACCTCCCACCAGTTTACACTCACAATCATCTTCAGTATGCTAACCAAATTGACTGGTTAAACCAAATTACCATCATTACGTTAAGCGGTGTAAATACCAAACAGGCAATTTTCGTTATATTAAACCTATTGGACGTTGAGAACATCAACGTTTATTCAAGTCTATCGCTTCTCTGAAAAACCGCTTTTCCCCCAGTTGAAATCAGGTAAAGTGATTTTAAGAGGTTATGTATGGATCTGATGCACAAATACCCAGGCTGCCAATTAAGGGGCTAAGATACCGTCATTAGCGGATAGAGACCATTCATCCCTAGCACCGAGATGTTGGCTGGCCAACCGAAAAGTATTCGATGGGTGGCAGTCTGTGTTCAGCGCTCCTTAATTAACTCGGCGGGACGCGGCACTGCTACAGTTAATACGACAAGAAAAACGTTGACAACGACGGATACGAGGACAATGGAAAGACGTAATTAAGGGAGCAAACTTCGGGGCCTCTTGAGAAAGGTGCTAGAGAGGCTGAAAAGGTTTCAAGGGTTTCTCAAGGGCCGCGCAAAAGGAGCCGACACCTCATTGAATGTTAGGCCTGGTCCTCGTTAGGAAACGACATGTCAGGCTCCACAATGAAAGTCAGCATACGAGGTAGAGGTGGGGGTGAGGGTGGGCCAATTGGGCGAGCGACTGGGGCTGACATGGGTGCGTGATTAGTTAACCGGCTGACATTTTCTTAGTCGTCTTAGACGTGTCTAAGACCACCTGTATTAGGATGGTTGGCATGCAGTGACATCCATAATAATCTGCAGATTGGATTAAAAATATGATGACTCAGGACACAACATAGACATTAAGGACAATGCATGAAACTGTTAAACCATACTGTATATTACACGCTGACAGTTTCTTAGTAAATTAAAACGTTTCTAAGGCCATGGCTGCACCTGCACCTGGACAACGATATCTGATTTGCAGACACTTTGACATATAAAGCGTATCTTCCCATTATGACTATACTTCCCAGTTTGACTACTGGTACAAATAAGGTTGAGTTCACACCTTAATGACGATGAACTGCTCGTTATAGAAGTGTGTTGTCTCAGCCTTATGTTTACCAGAAGTCAAACTGGGAATCGTCAAACTGGGAAGTAGTCATAATGGGAGTGGACCCAATAAAGTGCAATACAGTGCATATTGCATTGCAAATATTAGGACACTTGACAACATATACATTAGAAACATTCGTCAACGCAATGTTTAAAACTACCCAACTGTGCCAATAAAAAACCCAATCAAACAAAGAAACACAACCAAAATTAAAACAAAACACTATTTTTCAACTTGGTAATTACAAATATTGATTATTTTATTCGTTTCAGAACGTATATCAAATACTAACATGATCTGATAAATGAGTACGTATAGTTCAATACGTGCACAATGTATGTATGATATCGGTACATGACATTTTAAAACATATTTTATGAAGATATTACGATATATGCATATGACCTTGATACCATTAACATTTGTATTTCAATGATATCATAACTTAGTATATGCTGAGACGCGAGGGACTATTAACACAAATCATATTTACTTTTATCGAAAAGATCAACGGTGTGCTTTCGTTTCGATGACCTATGCGTACCGACATCCATAAAACCACAATTAATATTGTCTTTGCTATTCATATCGAATATCCAATATTCCTTCAAAGAGATTTGAAAAGCAAATGCCTGATCACATCTAATGAACTCCTTCTAAGCAGTGATCAGTAGAACAATAAATTGCCTGTCCTAGGTGACCTGCAACCATACAGAGGGTCAAACCGGAACTTGATATCTCGCCGGAATTGTCTTTCAACTTCCGCCACGGGAGGCGCATGTCTGTTTGTGCATATCTCACATGGCACGCGTTGATGACCTTGGGTTAAACGCTGGTATTTCTGTGTTTGTTTTTAGTTTCACGACAAGCGTGCGTCGTCCAGCAGGAGAAAGTCCAGGAAGTCAACATGTGTGGCAAGAAGCAGAAGAAACGTCGACGGCACAGGTATAATTGTCCTACTATCCTTCCCCATTATAACTAGCTATTTGTCTGTGGTCATGGGTCAATTAATACATTTGAATAGTACTGATATAGATGATTAAAGTCAGAAAACGTATGTGTGTGTTTTTTTAAGGGGGGGCTCTCCTGAAAAGTTGGAAAAAGTGACAGGTGGTTTTGGCAAATACCCCTTCATATCAATCATCCATCCATCCACCCACTCACCCATCCATCCATCCATCCATACATACATCCATACATCCATCCATCTATTATAGTATATACAAGTAGACATTTTATTTCATTAATGCTTTTAAGGTTTTAAAGCTGCACTGCGCGGTGTAGGCCTACACTGTAGCCAATATAACATGTCATGCTTGCAGAGTATAATCACGGTAACGGTAAATTAATTCATTCATTATTTCTTCAAGCATTGCAGATATTCCTCAAAACAAGTCAAACCGGGACCTAATGAGGCATCGGATGGCCAATTATGACTATTCATCTTCATTTAGAAAATAATAGGATAATTTGACCTATGGGCCCGTGTTAGTGATTGAACGTGACACACGCCATAGTCATTTCCAACGACGTCATACGTTGTACGGCCGGAGAGAGGCCACGTGACTAATGACGTGACGTCACTAATTGAGACAGCGTTATATCAGTCAATGTCGACGGCTTGCCAACGACGTCCCCGCTAATAGGATAATGTACACCCAACCAGTCTTCCAGCTTCCTCGCGGTTTCTTAGGATACAGTCAGCATCCGGAATCCGGATCGATTTCCCGTCAAATTACAAGACAAATATTAGCGATCGTTGACGTTTCGCGAGGGACAATTAGTCTTTTTGACTTTGTGATTACAGGGACTCCTATTGTCAAAAGTTTAATTAATCATATCGGGTGCCACTCGTTTGACCGGGGACGTTCTAATTAGTCCCGTTCCTGCAACCGGCTCGGCTTTCTACGCCCGCGAGTGTACGAACCGTCGTACGTTCCGGCCGACGCTGGTAGCTGCGACGGACTGATCAAAAGATTTCCGAAGAAGCTTCTGACGTTTAAATTAGCCGAATTTGCTGTTCGGTTGCCAAGGACTCCCCATGCAGTTCAGCATTGATTCCATAATTGACGTACGCTCGCTATTGGACAGGCCAGAGAAGGGGAAAAAATGATGTATTTCCACGGCCAGCGTAACGCTAAAGGGCACGTGACGTAAAGGTGGAGGGCTCTCGAAAGAAAACCAGTAACCAAGCACCAACGAGGAAGGCTGGAAGCTTTTACGCATAAAGAACATATTAAATGACAAATATTATGGTCTTGGTGAAACTGTGATGGAATACGAATTGACCTACGATCTATTGCAATAATAATGCTTTGGTGATGCTAGAACAGTATTCGCTGATATAATTTAGATGGGCTATGGAAACTTGGGTTGTACATAATCGTCCTACACTTCTATTTTCTGTCTGATTTAATTTTTTGGGAAACGTTTATTTTCGGAATAATCTTGTTTGAAGATGTTTATGTGATAATATTATTGTAAATGTGAATAGACATGCTGAGGATACCATATGCTACAGTTTGGCATGGACAGTCTTGATACGGCCTCTATTAGGTAGAGTATATCAGTAAAATACCTTATGAAATGATAACATGTTATTGCAGGCTTTGGCGACATAAAAGGTAAGGCTAATATTAGAAAATAATGCAGTGCGGAGGCAGATCATCGCTAATTTCAACCGGAAACTGATAATGTTGCATAAGAAGACGCGAACAAGTCTGTATGGATGCCAACTGGGGAAATACTCGTTATTGAGGACGTCAGAATTGGTGCAATTAGTACATTTTCGATCCATTTTTGAAAATGGCAACACAGACCTCAATCTTGACATACACCTTCGTAGAAAACTGAAAATTCATATGCACTTGAATAACCTAAACATATCGAGTAGTTTGTTTTTAACAATGAAAAAGCAGAGTGTTAACTTTTTTTTGTACTTCAGTTTAGCTCAATTTGCACTTGCGGGTGTATGTAGTATTTACCGAGATAATCTACCAAATAGTGGTGTCAGCGCAGTTAAAGACAAATTATAGTAATTAATATAGTAATTAATACCATGCTACTTCGTTTCCAAGTAATTTGATTATTTCAATTCTACTCTGTGGCATAATTAATTTACTAAGTAAGTTACTTATATATAAACATTTTCAGTTTTCAAAAGAATAATAAGTTCACTCCAGCCATTTATTAATACTATTTTGAAATAACAAGTACTGATTATTGTATATAGTTTTGTGAAGCTGGCGTTCAATAACATGTAAGTGAACTCCGGTCACTTTAAACAGAAAAGATCTATATTGATATATCATTCACGTACCAAAATAACATAATCATTTAAAATTACCATCTATAGGATATTAACTGTAGTAATGGTTTACAATGGTGTATAACAATGAAAACATGTATGTATTAAATATTATAGTTTTCAAAGAGAAAATCCTCCCCTAAATAGTTTCCTTGTGTTATGGAAATATAACACAAACGTCATTAGCCTGGCTTTATTTATGGACTTGTGGAGACTCTGCAAAAAATGTCAATCCCGCAGAGACTTCCTGCTGCGCAGAATCGTGGCACGTGACACCGGCAACTTCCGTTGTGGGGCTTAGCTTATGCAAATAAACCAGCATAACAGGATAAGCCGGGGCTAATCGCTCATTAACAGCGTTATAGCACACGGAGGTGAACACAAAACACCTATAGACGATCGACATGGTGGAAACTCGCACCCAATGTGCATGATTTCCTGTGCCGTGACATATGTCCCATGACAAACCGATCTAGTTAATTGCGCAATTATCACCGTGCCAATATTGCGAAATGCGTGTCTTTGTTCGCTTATCGATCGCACCAGATGCAATCGTGGTTAATAGTTGTCTGTGAAGAAGACGATTAATTATGATATACGCGTGTACACTATTTAAATAAAGGGATTGATGAAATTGGATATGCCCACGTAACGTGTTTTGGGTTAATCGCTAATAATACAATTATGAGGATAATGTTATTAATACCAAATGCAGTATACAATCATTATATTTACGTGTGCGCGTTTGTTTGCTTGTGTGTGTGTGTGTGTGTGTGTGCGCGCGCGCGTGCGTATGTGTGTGGATATTAAGAGATATAAAATACACATTGCAACCAATTACACGAATTGCAACCAATTACACGAATATATTCACATATATACATGTATAGTAACTGCCGAGTGTTATGACATGTTTAAGTGGACACAGTCATAACAAACATTATGCATTTGTATATACAAGCGTATACTTGCCGCATCAGACTCTAATGTATGTACAATCATTATGATTCTACATAAAAACAGTATACCATTCTCAGCGTTCTTTCTCTATACAATACTGAAATGAGAACAGATGCCCGTTGCACGACGCTCTTGTAGGCTACAACTATTGTAACGTCAACGCTTTCTATTGTGGCGGGAGCCCAGTTACAACTATTGTAGCACTACAAAAGTGTCGTGCAGCGGGCACCAGGAACACAGATGCCAAGTCCAACGTTGTGTCATTTTGTTACCAGCATACCACCGGTCCCAGTTGAACAAAGATAGAACAACTAAAGCTTTGTCAATTCTGAAGTTCCCCCCCCCACCCTTGCTTGGACAACAAGAGCTTCTTGCATGAGTACCCTGCTTTGAATTCCTATACTTCCTTAAATATTTTGACATTCTTTTGAAAAGGCAATCTAGTGAGTAACAATATCTGAGCTTCGTTTTTTGGGGGGTCTTTACCTAATTTATACTTGTTTGAACCAGCACGACGTTCATGGTTTTCATAGAATGTTGCAACACGACCATGTAGAGTTATAAAGCCATAATGTACAGAGTATTGGCTATATAATACATATATTAGCTACAAGGAGCCTATGTTAAATTTTGGATAATTTAAAAATAATAAATGCTTCCTAATATTAGAAACTGACGGCAACGATAGTATGACGTAAAACAAATGGAAAGAAACCACCAAATCCAGATCGCTGAAAGTTGATGTCATCTAATGCAGATGAGTGGGTAACTAATAGTTAATCTGTCTCCAAATACTCGCAATTTGTACGTTTATATATGTTAAATTTGGTGAGAAAAACATTGCATTTAGGGACTGCGTTATATTTGCTTAGTACCACGAAAATAGCCTATGCATATTCACAGTATACCGGTACGTGTAAATATGCTTGCTACATTGGTAATGTATGCACTATGTCGATATCCAATCTGTTTATTTAACCTACAGAGGGATTAGTGCGACACATGCTCATATGTATTAATGTGATAACTATCGATTAACAATTATTATTAACTAGAGTTAATAGTCTCATACTGCTGTGGGTATTTCATGAATATATTATCGCTGATCTTCCATTCTACTTCAGATGCGGCCACTAATACACTGGTGTAACATTTGGTCTCGTTGATCATATAAATATCGATATACCTTCTGATCGTAGGCTATATATTGTGTTTGGACCGGCCGCTAATACACTAGTGTAACATTTGGTCTGGTTGAGCATATAAATCTCGGTATACACCTTCTGATCGTAGGCTATATTGTGTTTGGACCGGCCGGTATTCGTTGCAATGTTAACACGCAAGAAATCTGGTTATTAAGTTTATACGCACGGCAACGTGTGTCTATATATAAAAGCGAGTAGGCCAACATGACATTTGTTAACGTGCTAGGAACCATGCGTACTCTAAGATGGCCTACGTGCAGTGTTGAATGTATTATAGATGGAAGCCTACATACATGTTTTGTGATATTGACAATATAACAAATTATATGCTTCAGTGTATTTATATTTATACGTATAATTTTTAAGTCAACAAGTTGTGGACAACATGATACGGATACCATATTCATACCACACTTTCATACCACATTTCCGAAGATGAGAAAGAAAACTACTATCGTGTGGTATCTATAGCCTACATAATAGTGTTTACTATAAAAGACACGCATGTTAGCATTATGATGGGCCTATATGTATGTAAGATGGTCATATTATTGCGGTGTCAATTAGATTCGGATGGACCATTTTAAGTACTAGTATATATCAATTCTTTACATTTATTGGATATGCATATAGGGCCTGTGTATTTATGCGCATCCATTAGTTAGAACATACTTATGTACATAATTATCCTGTTATATTTCCGTCAGGAAGTATTATTAAAACAACATGCGGTTAGAAAGATATATCTTTGTGGCTGCGGCTGTATGGTATACGTGCGTACGTAGGCCTAGGCCTTATGTATTGTTTTCCTTGAAAGGGGAGGGGGAGGAGACAGCATACTGGTATAACATTTATAGCTGCATGGCTATTTTGTTAGGATTTGATTATTATTTTTATTTATTTTTAGTTAACACGCGCGCGCACACACACACACATTCTAATAATAAGTATTGTTATTAAAGGCATAATATCACGGTTGATTGACCTATATAATGGACACACGAATTTCGATCTGAGACTAATTACGCA
>JAUTBV010090677.1:729-18528 GCA_032361325.1 Lepetodrilus fucensis | reverse complement strand
GTACGTGAAAGCGCGACCAAACAGTGCATGGTTCGATGAGCGGGCCCGCAGGGTCATGCCCGGGGGTAACACCCGTTCCGTGTTGCACTTTGATCCGTTCCCATTCCGGGTCCTCGGAGCCCAGGGGTCGGTGGTGACCGATGCCGACGGCTACTGTTATGTGGACTTTTGTGGAAACTACACCGCTGGCTTACTGGGTCACTCATCCGAGTTAGTTCGAGACGCCGTCGTGGAGGCATTGGATGAAGGCTTCGCTGTGGGGGCCACCCACCCTCGCGAGATCGAGCTAGCCGAACTGGTCTGTGAGCGGTTTTCAGCCATCGATCAGGTGCGTTTCACGAACTCGGGAACCGAAGCCAACCTGATGGCTATCGGTACCGCTTTGCATTTCACCGGCCGTTCCGGGGTGGGCGTTTTTGGCGATGGCTATCACGGAGGAGTCCTGTCCTTTGGGGGAGCCGGTAATCCACTCAACGTTCCCTACAACTACACCATTGCCCCCTACGACGACGTTGCTGGTTTCGATGGTCTGTTCGATCCGGGCAATGACCTTGGTTGTGTGGTGGTTGAAGCCGTCCAAGGCTCTGGCGGGTGTCGCCCGGCCAGCCCCGAGTTCATGACCGAGCTGAGCCGCCGCTGCACCAAGCGGGGTGTAATCCTCATTCTGGATGAGGTGATGACCTCGCGCCTGGCTCCCGGCGGGGCCCAAGAGCTTTACGGGATTACCCCCGACATGACCACTCTGGGCAAGTACCTGGGTGGGGGCATGAGTTTTGGTGCCTTTGGTGGGCGATCCGAGGTGATGGCAACCTTTGATCCCTTCCAGGGCGGAGCGCTCACTCAGGCTGGGACCTTCAATAACAATGTGGTTTCGATGGCGGCAGCGGTCGCCACCCTGCGTCATGGTCTTGATGATGCCATGCTGGACGCGGTCAATCTGCGGGGGGATTGCCTTCGGGAGCGGCTCGGGGTGGCACTGGATTTGGCCAAGCCGAAGATGTGGGTCACCGGGCGAGGCTCGATGTTGAATGTTCACGTCGAGGATGATCGCTGGCGCGAACTGTACTTTCATCAGATGCTGTCGGACGGTCACTATGTAGCCCGTCGAGGCTTCATTGCCTTGTCGATGTCCATAACCGAGGGTCAGATCGATGACCTGGTTACCTCCACTGAGCGATGGGCCAAGAGCACCCAGGAGCTCTCCTAACCCCAATTCCCGTTCTGGCACCGGCAGCGCGCCCATATGCGTGCTCTACGGGTGCCAGAACGGTTCGTTTCGGGTGCCAGAACGGCGGTACGGTGGTGGGTGAGATGGTGGAACCGAATGACCAGAGTCCCGTATCGCTTGCCGCCCTCGTCGTAGGCGGCACAACCATGAGGGTGGTGTTGGCTGACATCACCACCCTTGAGGTGGATGTGATTGTTAACGCCGCTAACTCCTCCTTGCTCGGTGGTGGGGGAGTGGATGGAGCCATTCACCTGGCGGCCGGTCCGTCGCTCTTAGCGGAGTGCCGACAGATCGTGGCCCAGCAAGGTGGCTGTGGGGTGGGAGAAGCCGTCATCACCGGCGCCGGTGAGTTGCCAGCCTCCTGGGTGATTCATACCGTTGGCCCGGTTTGGACGGGCCACTATCCCGTCCTACACGATTCTCAACTGGCCGCCTGCTACCAGCACTCTCTCACCCTGGCGGACAGTAACTTGGCTACCTCCATTGCCTTTCCTAACATCAGTACCGGGGTCTATCATTTCCCCAAGGATCGGGCGGTTGGGGTGGCCGTCCAAGCGGTACTCGACAAGGTTGGTTCCGGAAGTGCCGTAGCCGAGATTGTCTTTTGCTGCTTCGACCAGGAGAACGTCGACCTCTATGTAAGGGAGCTGTCGGCTCGCTGACGAACCAGCTTGGTACTAGCCGCTTTTCTGGCGCGCTCGGTGGTCGGCGGTGTGGGTGCGGTTGGCGCAACGCGGATCGGAACAGAAACGCTTTGAATGGTTCCGCGTGCCGTCGTAGAAGAGATCATCACAGTCGGAGGCTCCGCATCTCCCAAACCGCGATGTCCCGTTGTCGCACAGTTCCTGGGATAGTGCCATGAGCACGTCGGTGATCACCTTGTCATCGAAGGTGGCGCTGCTGGGTGTCCAGTGGATGTGTGTCCCGATGTTGTCGTGGTCCACGATGGAGGGAGAGATCGGTAGTCGGGCGAGTTCCTCATTTACTCTCTCAATCAGGGTCTCCTGATCGGAGTCTGGCAGGTCCAGGAGGAGAGGGAGTAGGTCTCTCAGTCGGGAGGCCACTCGCTGGACCGATGCTTCTGATGCTTTCGACGCGAGGCCGAATCCGGCCTCATCCAGGACGGAGCGGACATCGAACTCTCCATCAACGAGGGCGTTGGCAAGGTCAACGGTTACTTCGAGAGTCAGGCGAATCTCGGATTGGCTGACGGAGGAAACGTACACGCCTGGACTATAGTCCTGTTTCTCATGGCGGTTTGATCGACCGCCGGTTGTGTAAGTAGTAAAACGCTGATAGATCCTTACGATGTCGAAGGATCTAAACATGAATAGAACCTTACCGACACTGAGTACCAGATGGCGATAGAACTAGCGAGGTGAGAGCAATGAAGGTGGAGTTGATAGGGATATTGGTCGCTCTGGCCAACATCTTGGGAGCCGGAATGATTGTTCCCCAGGCTATTCGCATTCACCGGTACGGAGATTTCGGTGGTGTATCAGCGGTCTGGATTGGGGTTGGAATCGGGATGAATCTCTGGTGGCTGGGCTACGCCGTTCAGGGGCAACTCTGGGGGTTGGTTCCGGTCTCGGCCGCAGCGGTTGGGCTCTATTCGATCATTGCGCTGCAGTGTCTCAATCTGGCCGGTCGAAGCTCCTGGCGTTCTCTTGCCCTGGGTGTTTTCGGACTTGGTTCTCTGCCGCTGCCCTTCCTGGCATTTGGAAGTTGGAGCAGCGCGGGTTTGGTCATCGGGCTTTGCTATGGGCTGCAGTTTGCTCCCGCGCTCTTCTCGGCCTTTCGGTCGGATCGACTAGACGGCATATCTCAATTGACATGGTCCATGGCCTTCATCGAGGCTGCCATCTGGGTGGTGTATGGAACTTCAGTTGGAGACCAGGCACTGATGGTGGGAGGGGGTGGTGGCGCGGCCATGGCCATTCTTATCCTCTTGCGAATCCGGTTTGTCCAGCCTGGAACGATGCCTCGCTTTGCTTCGCTTCGCTAGGGTGTTGGGCATGCGATGGGAAACAGCAGAGTACGAACCGGGCAAGTGGGACTGGGCGGCCGAACAGGTTGAGGCTTATGAGGCGTCGGGCGGCAATGAAGCCAACACTCTGAGGGACACCGGGATGCCCATCCTGATCATGTGGACTATTGGCAACAGGAGCGGCAAGCTGCGCAAGGTTCCGCTCATGAAGGTGGAACATGAGGGTGAGTACGCCATCGTCGCCTCCAAGGGTGGAGATCCCGCTCATCCGGCCTGGTACCACAACCTGGTGGCAGATCCTAGAATTCGAATTCAGGACGGGCCAGAGCCCCGGGACTATGAGCTGCGTGAGATAGGCGGCGAGGAACGGGCGGAGTGGTGGACTCGGGCGGTCGCCGCCTACCCGCCCTATCAGGAGTACCAGGACAAGACCAACCGGGAGATCCCCGTTCTCATTGCCTCGCTGACTGCCTAGTCAAAATCAGCCGGAAGTGGCTAGCCGACCAAGACAGCGGTACCACTTGCGGTAACCATCAGCATGCCGTCACCGATCGTCTCGTAATCAAGATCAACACCGACAATGGCGTTGGCGCCGAGATCGTTGGCGTTTTCCTCAAGCTCGGCGAGAGCTATCTCCTGCGCCTTGCGGAGTTCCTTCTCGTAGGCAGCAGATCGGCCGCCGACAATGTTCCGCACCCCGGCGAACATGTCTTTGAAGATGTTGGCACCAAGAATCGCCTCGGCGGAAACGATGCCGAGATAGTTCTGAATTGCCTGACCCTCGACAGAGTTGGTGGTAGTTGCAATCATTCTGAGCTCCTTGCGGCTTGCTTGTTGGGATGAGCGCCGGGTCCCTGTAGATACTGAGTGATCCGGGCGTGGTGTCATTCTTTCGGCTCCGTGGTCGAGCCGCACTAGCCGGTTGGCTAGTTTTGGTGTAGCCGAAGGACCAATCGTCCATAAGGCGGAATAACACCAAGTTGGTACCGCTTTTGCTGGCTGGCAAGTTGCACCCCTAGCGTGTCCATCTGTGGCTGCCCCGATCGTCTCGCTCACAACCGAGATCCTGCTTGATCAGAACAATCCCCAGCTCCCGGTTCACGTCACTGCCGAGGATGGCACGACCGGTACCGGGGAAACCTGGTGGGGGACCTACCAACCCCAGGCCGAACCGGGAACGCCGGTAGGGCCGATGACGGCGATGATTGACCAGGTTATGGCGCCTCTCGGTATCAACTGGGATAGCACCGATATTGCCGGACTGTGGTATCACCTCTATCGAGCCAGCTACCAATACGGTCCCGAGGGCATCACCTCCAGCGCCCTTGCCGGAATCGACCTGGCCATGTGGGATCTGAACGCACGTCGTCGCGGCGTACCTGTCGTCGAGCTTCTTGGAGATCGTGTCCACGAACGACTACCCGCCTATGCCAGCCTTCATTGGATTGGTGATGCCGACCAGGCAACCAGGGAAGCACAGCGGGCAGTGAACGCTGGGTTTACTGGGGTCAAGTTGCACGAGGCCGAAGCGGAAATCGTGCTTGCCGTACGCGAGGCCATCGGACCAAAGATTGCCTTGATGGTGGACATGAGCGGACGACTGACCGATGAGGAACATTGCTTGCTGGCCCAGGCAGTCGAACCCGCCCGGGTGACTTGGTTGGAAGAGCCGATCTTTCCTCAGCAAGATCATGGGCGTCTGGCCAGACTCCGCAACGAGCAGACCCAACCCATGGCGGCCGGTGAAAATGAGTTCAGTGTTGCTGGGTTTCGACGGCTTCTGGAGGCCGAGGCGGTCGATGTGTTGCAGCCGGACCTGGTCAAGTGTGGCGGCCTGAGTATGGCGGCCGAACTGTCGAAGCTCGCCAGCACGCACGATGTGAGCCTCTGCCCCCACAACTTCTCTCTCGGTCCATCGCTTGGAGCCAACATCCACTGGGCCATGACGGCCCGGGCTGCAAGCTGGATCGAGGTACCGTTTCTGCCCGAGGGGCAGACGTTTCCGGGAAGCTGGACGACCCCAACCCTGGTTGATGGCAAGATTGCTTACCCGACCAGGCCGGGCCTGGCTTGGGACTAGTACTAGCCAGGAATCAACCCTGGGCCTGACCGGGAAGGAGATCCCGCGGTCCGGCCACGGACGGTCAAGAGTTTCAGCGGATGGGGTTCTTGTAGGTATCGAGGTAGGTGATCTCCTCCACCGGAGGCCGTGCCGCAGGCTTGAAATTGGTGCCCTTGGTATAGGCCACGGGTAGTAGGCCGGCCTGGGTGATGTGGTCGGGTATGTCGAGAAGCTTGGCCGCTTCGGCCTCTTGTCCGAGGTGCAGGGTCGTCAGGCAGCTACCGAGCCCTCGGCTTCGTAGGGCTAGCTGGAAGCTCCACATGGCGGGAATGATGGAGCCGAAGAATCCGGCACCCGACCCTGGGGTATCTTCGGATCGGCCGATAATCAGGGGAATGACCAGGACGGGAACCTTCTCCAGATTCTGTGCCAAATAGTTGGCTGAATCGATGACTCGACCGGTTTGGCTACCAGCCTTGGCGGCCTTGGCCGCGTCAGCCAGGTAGGCACCACCGGCGGCCCGATACATGTCGGCCAACGCCTGTTTCTTTTGTTGGTCACGTACCACCATCCAACGCCAACCCTGAAGATTGGATCCGGTTGGGGCCTGGACGGCGAGTTGGAGGCATTCGAGCAGAACATCGTCGGGGACCTCGCGCTCAAGATCCAAGCGTTTACGGACCGCTCGAGTGGTGGACAGGAGGGCATCGGTTTGGGTCAGGTCAAATTCCATACCCCATCGTGGCCCATCTAGCCTGGATCCGCCAAGCCAGTGAGTTTGGGCCCGAGGGTCAATGACTCGGGTTAGGAGCCCTTCGCGGAGGACCTTGTCAGCACTTCGATGTTGGCTTCGGTGATCTTGGGCCACTTCGTGTCGTCGGGTCGGGTAGATCAAGGTCTCGGAGCGGGTGATGTTGAGAATGACCGCGGCGTCTGAAGTCAGGCACCGCTCAAGTGCCAATTGGTGCAGACATGGCGGGGGTCGAGAATGGCGAAGGCAATACTGGCGCCGATCACGATGGTCATCGTTCGCCTGCTTCTTCCCTTTCGCTGTGGAGATAGTTCTCGGGCCAAGGCAGTCCCAGCTTGGAGATTCGCTTGTCTGCGGCATGAACCTGGGCGGCAAGCGCCTCCTCCGACCGGCGGTCAAGAAACATAGGTATAGCCAACCTTAGAGACGTGCGGGGCTGTAACCCGGGTAGTAGTGGAAGTGATAGCTGGCCCGGTGAAGGTCGATGGCTTCCCAGCGGTGGTTGGACCGGAAACGTTTGTCTTCATAGGCCCAGTAGGGAGTACCTCCATCGCTAAGAGCCACACAGTGATAGGGCCCGGCAACGTCGGGTCGGCCATAGATCCAAAGGCGGGGCACCTTGCTGCTGCCCTCGATTCGACCCAACAGACGGAGCTGAACCAAGCCGTGATCCGGGCCGGCTCCACCGAGGCTCGAGACGGCATCGGTGAATTGTTTCAGCGGCTCGAGCCCGGACGAATCGGCTAGGGCCGTCTTGGGAGCCAGGGCCTCAACCAGTTGTCCGCTATGCACCCGGGTCTTGATCAGGTGGGAAGTCTGGAACGGGTCGAAGTCGAGGAAGCATTGGCAGGGAAAGTTGAAGAGTCGTTTGCCGTCCAGATCGATATCTAGCCCGAAGTGGCAGCGAAGAGGTTCCAACAAGGCCTCCACCGGGTCACTCTTCGGATCCAGATAGCCGAGTTCTGCTGCCCACACGATGGCGGCGGCGAAGGAGTCGGCGAGTAGCTCGGGGATACCGCCCTGCACGTCTTCGACCAGTAGTCGCGCCCGGTTGACCGCCGGGATGATCATGCTTCGCCTCAGTAAAAGGAGGCGGCTCTGATCAGCGAGGGGCCCCAGGCCGTGCAATGCCAAGGCTAAGAGGGAAGGGGCGATTGCATACTCCTGGGACTCATCGTCCCAGCCAGTGATCTGATCGATGGCGACTCGATGTTTGTGTTCTAGGGCAACCGTGACCGATCCAAGGGGCAGCTTCTGTTGGACAATGGTGGTTCGGCCCGTGTTCGGATCAAACTCCACTGTGTGGGGCGCATAGTCGATGATCTCGGCGAGCTCGTGGTCTTCGGGTCCGTCCATAGGCTCTTCCCACGGATCAACCGGATCTTCGTCGTAGCGGCAACCACAACTGATGGCCTGGCCCCCGCAGGCGCAGCGCTCGATATCGCATCCGGGATGGTGATAGGAGCCCTTTGGGGTGCCACAGTCGCCGCAGTTGGGAATGTCGCCCCAGCTTGGACGTTCGGACCCGTAGCGAATCCGGTGGGCGACCTCGCCGTCGCGGTGGAGAGGGTCTTCGAGACAGCCAATTCCGCTGAGCATGTCGTGATAACAGATATCGCAAATAGCCATGGTTCCATGATGGCCACGCCCTATGACACCGCCCCTGGGAATCTGATCTGCGGCTGGTTCTGCAGACAATTATTGGTAGCGCTCGGCTGCGGTGAGTAGATACTGGCGGTAGCGGGCGCAAAGGTAGTTGGGTGATAGCTCAAACAATGGCACCTCGCCCGCCAAGGCTCCTTCACCTCTATGTATCAGGCTGGAGCAGGAGGAAGTCCAGTTGCTGAACCAGGGCCGCCTTGGTCTTGTGCGAGGGGGAGACGAAACCATAGATGGCAAGTCCCTGGTCTATCACGGACAATAGCTTGGACAGGGCAACCAGGTCGCGGTCTTCGAACCGGCCGTCACCCTTCGCTGCTTCCAGGTTCTTGAGGAAGAGCTTCTCGACTTGAAGCGAGAGCTGCTTGGCCTTTTGGAAAGCCTCGGGTGCTATGACGTGTCTCTCGGTGAGGGTGTTGATCATGAAACAGCCGGAATAGTCACGGGAGAAGCTGATTCCGTCGAAGTAGGCCCGGATGTTGGCCACGCCGAGCGGCTTGGCCAGGAGCATCCGACGATAGGACTGCTCGGCCTCATCCAGATAAAGCCTGAGTGACTCCAGGAAGAGACCCTCTTTGCCATCGAATTCCGAATAGAGGCTGAACCGGTTGACCCCGGTTACCTCCACCAACTCTTGCAGGTGGGTTCCCTCGTACCCCTTGGCCCAGAAGAGGTCACGGGCTGACTCCAGCACTTCAGTTCGATCGTAGTTTTTCTTACGTCCCATGTGAAGACCGGCTCCCTTCTGGGCATAGCCCACTCCAAGTGTAATTCTATGCGTCACGTTCAGAAATATTCGATCAAGAGTTGGGAATGAGGATAAAGCACCTATCGTTCAGAAATAATCTAACAGAGGAGAATCCGAGTGACTTCAGAGATGGCCCCACAAGCAGATGGACCGATCGTAGAACTTGTTGTCTTCAAACTGGTTGCCGGTGCAACCGCTCAACAACTCACCGATGCGGCTATCGGCGTATCGGATTGGGTTAGCCGACAACCCGGATTCGTCTCCCGAGAGCTGTCCTACTCCCAGGAGAGTAATCAGTGGGTTGATCTGGTGCGATGGGAGAACATGGGCAGCGCCACCATTGCCTCCGAGGCGGCAATGTCCTCAGAACAGTGTGCACCAATGTTTAGCCTCATCGATATGGAACAGACCATGATGCTGCACGCCGACCCGGTCATCGATCCAGTTCTTCCTCGGCTCAGCTAGCAACACCGCTCGAACCATCCTGGCTTGCAGATTTGCGAGCCGGTGAGGTGGGGATCCTTGTCCGGGGGTGCGAGAATCCAGCCATGAGCCAAGTGCCGGTTATTGATATCTCCGATCCGTCCACCGCCTCCATGGAGCAGCTGGACGATGCTTGCAGGAACCACGGCTTCTTCCTTCTTAGCGGCCACGGTCTGGATGATCTGATGGCGGAAATGTGGGAGCAAATCGAAGACTTCTTCGATAGCCCCCAATCCATACTGGAAGGCTGCCGGCGTAGTGGCGACAGTCCCTTTGGCTACAACGACCGTGAAGTCACCAGGCAAGGGCGCGATTGCAAGCAGATCTTCGACTACGGCTCGCCCGACCAGGGTCGGGCCACAGCGCTGAACAAGTGGCCCGGAGCTATGCCGGAGTTTCAAGTGGCCATGGAGGAGTTTCACCGGGCCATGGGGGAGTTGGCCCTACGAACCCTGGGCCTACTTCACAATGTTTTGGTGTTATCCCCCGATTCGCGCAACGTCATGGCTGGCTCCGCCCAGCGCAGTTCGGTTCGCCTCAACCACTACCCGGTTGGTGACCCGGTTCCGGAAGCTCAGCGTGCTGATCTTGTCGAGCTTGGTTCGGCGGCCCTCGGCCCTCATACCGATCCCGGTGTGATCACCCTCGCCCTGCAGGACTCCATCGGTGGATTGCAGTGCAGAACACAAGATGCTGAGTGGGCCGACGTCGAACCCCAACCGGGCACCATCGTGGTAAACCTTGGTGACGTGATGCAGGTCTGGACCAATGATCGTTACCGGGCCGGAATTCATCGGGTAGTTCCGATGAGTACCGACCGTCGTGTCAGTATCCCCCTCTTCTCCAATCCCAAGCGCGGGGCCCGGATCGAACCGATTGCCGAACTCTGCGAGGGTCCCGCTCACTATCGGCCCTTCCCCTGGCGTCAGTACATCCAGGCCCACGACCAATCCAACGATGCCCTCGGCTTGAGGGATACGGGCAGTACCGGGGCTCAGGTCAGCGACTACCTGATCTGACCAAACCTCACCATGGACTCTTGGATAATCGTCTGCGCCTTTGTTCGAGCGGTCTGGTTGTCGGCAAGCTTGTCGACACAGGAATAGACGGCATCCCAACCCTCTTGCTCGGCGCGAAGCTGGTCATCGATGGATGCAGAATCTGACATCCCAAAGAGGTAGGCCTCGTGGATCTTGTGGACACCAAGGGCGAGGAACTCTTCCGCACTGAGGTCGTTCTCTGAGGCTCTGACCACTACCTCGAGCAAGAGGCGGAGAAGGGATGTGCTAACCGGGGTGTCAGAGATGAAGGCTCCGGTGAATGGATCCAGTATCTCCGGCTTCCGCAGACCTAGGGCCCGCGAATAGGCACTGAATAGCAGAATCCGTTCCAGGTCCCCAACGGTGCGCCCTACCTCGGCCGACTCCGAGGCTGCTTTGGCCATGGCCTCCTTATCGTGCCGCATGAACAGGCCAGCCCCATGGAGACAACGAAGTGAGGGTGTCGTGTCGGTGGAGGGTTCTAGGGTGCCCATCAGGTAGGCCTGGTCTTCGGCTCGGCTCATGAAGGAAGGTGTGAACGGGTGGTACCGCCTCACCGCATCCACTCGGATACCACTTGTTCCCCCGGTCACATGAACCCGTTCGATCGGGTCCGTACCGGCCCACATCATCTCGGCCTCCGTCGACGCCGACTGGGGAACGATCTTGCGCAATACCAGATCGGCCAGTTCCGGATCGGCGGTTGGTGGGGGAGTATCGCTGGTGAGGAGTCCACGTCCGATATCGGACTGGTTGACCAACGCTCCGGCCAACATCCCCAACTCAATCGGGGTGCCGCTTGAATCCACGCCAGTGGCCCCCCAAAGGGGATTTGCCAGGTGCTCCAGGGCTGACTTCCCCGTGGTGGCAATGAGTTCGGTCTGGGGGAAGACCTGATCAAGGTCAAACTTGAAGGTAGCCAGAATCCCCGGATTGATCACCGCTTGCCATAGGGCGGCAATGGCCTTGAGGAAGGAATAGTGGCGGCCGTAGCGACCGTCGACCCCGAAACAGTCAAAACGATCCGGGACGTCGCCGCTGAGGGGAACGAAGACCTCGTGAATGAGCCGATTGGTGGTGGCCTCGTCCACGGCGTAGACCTCGATATTGGCGTAGGGGCCAGCTTCCAGGATCGAGTCGGTTGCGAACCGTAGCGCTTCTCCGGTCAGGCTGGCATGGGTGGCAGAGACCGAGAGTAAGCAGGTGAGGCGTTGCCCGTCGGCGAGGTTGCCCCGAATTCGCTCGACCGCCATGGAGTCATCCAACTGACGCAGGCCGTAACAGATCTCGTTGTTCTCTTTCGGTGCCCCCAGGGCCGTAGGGTGATCGTAGAAATTGACCTGGGGGTCCCGGGCGCCATCGGGGCCGACCGTTACCAGGGCATTGCTGGTGAACAAGATCTGGCTGGCGGCATTGCTTATTGGCTCGGAGGGCGGTCGAGTGATGGTCACCCGGCGTTGTTGGCGAAGCCTGCTGATCGCCAGATCTCGGTCGACGGTGATCTCTTCGGTGGTTGGGGCGAATACCTTCCAGAACTCTGAAGCAAAGTGTTGGCGAGACGCTGGTGCTGCCTGGCTGAGTGTGAGAGCCAGGTCGGTCAGGTCCAGACCTAACAGTTCCCGCTGGGCGGCAAGCAGAAGCTCACGGGTTGCCGTTGTGGTCACCGGATCCAGTGAGTCGGTGAAACTTGGAGAGTCAGTATCGAGTTGGGCCAGAGCCTCGAGGGCGAACCGGCCGGTCGGTGAGTGGATCGAGTCTGGCTCGATCCCGAATGCCCGCAGTAGGGGCCCATCCTTGGAAAGGGCGGTGGCGACTACCGAGAGGTTGCTGGGATTCATGGTGATGGAGACTCATGGCGACAGAACAGCCAGAGGTCGCCAACGTTGGTCCCGGTTGGATGGGCGGTGATGAGATCACCGGCTGCCTCTAGTCCACCATGACTGTCATGGCGGGCCAGCGAGTCCTGCGGGTCAACGCCCGCATCACGCATGCGAGCAATGCTGAGACTATCAACGACGGCCCCCGCCGCATCGGTTGGACCATCCCGCCCGTCGGTCCCAACCATCAGAACGTCACCGGATTCGTTGCCATTCGCTAGTTCGAAGGCAGCAAGCAGCGCGGCGTGTTGATTGCGGCCACCCAGACCGCCACCGGTCACCCGGACGGTGGTTTCCCCGGTCCAGATCGAGAGCGTGGCCTTGCTGTTTTCTAGACACGACCGTACGGCCTGCTCGACGTCACCCTGCAGGGTGGTACTCATGACCTCGGGTCTCAGGCCAAGCTCGGTTCCAAGCTCTCTTGCTCTTTCGGCAACCAGGGCACCGTTGGCCACGATCTGGATGTGCGGGCTGCTAGCAGTCTGGGGCTCGGCGGAACGCAAATACTGGACCAGCGCCTCGGGCACGGGGGCATCGGCCTGGCTCATAATCTCCCAGGGGTGACCCTTCCTCCAGTCAGGGGCGGTCAACAAACCGGAGCCGATGCTGGACAAGTCATCACCCACTACGTCGGAGATCAGCAGACCACGGTGAGGCCGGGACCCGATCAGTCGGGCCAGCCCGCCACCCTTGATGGACGACGTTGCCTGTCGGACAGTGTTTACCTGATCGATGGCAAGACCGGACTTGAGAAGACTCTGGTTGAGGTCGGTCAGGTCGTCGAGCGAGATCCCCGGCTTTGGAACCTCGCACAGGGCGGAGGCTCCGCCCGAGATCAGCACGACGAGGGGCATATCGGGCGGTAGGTTGCCAACCAGTTGAACCAGTCGTTCGCCAGCGGTGAGGCTGGCCCGGCTTGGTACTGGGTGGCCACCGATGATGGTTTCTACGCCATTGAGTGGTAGTACCGAGGCGTGGGTGACAATGAGCCCGTCGCGGGGTGGCCCGAGTGCCAAGGCGGTGGCTCCCGCCATCTGCTCCGCCGCCTTGCCAACAGCCAAGAGAGCGTAGCCTTGCTGGCGGCACTCATCCCAGAAGTGGTCGGTGTCATCCTCGAGGATCCTTTGCAATGCTGGTCCGGGCCTTGCAGCCTCGATGGCCCCCGACGCTATGGAGAGAAGGTCGGCCCGTCGGCCGGTGTCGGGATCTTCTCCGGTCGAGAGGGTCAACGAGAGAGGTACGGGAGCCGGGCTCATTGTCGTTGGTTGTCCGTCTCCCGATCCTCGCCGGGGCCAGCGGCGGAGGATCTCAGGACCAGACCGGTGAGTACCAGGTCGTGAACCGGTTCGTCCGGCAGGTCAATCACCAGTCGGGCAGCCAAGTGGCCCTGGTCCCGAATGGATTGGTTGATGGTGGTCAGTCCAACGGCGGCAGCGAGGCCGTGGTCATCGAAGCCAACGATGGAGAGCTCCTTGGGAACCTGGATCCCTACCCCTCGCGCCACCCCCAGTGCCCCAACGGCCATCTCGTCGGATGCGGCGACGATTGCTGTTGGGCAATCGCCTTGAGTGAGGAGATTTGACATTGCTTCGGCCCCTCCAGCGAAATCAATCTCGCTCCTTACCTCCGTCAGCATCGCCCCGGATTTCTTGGCCAGGTCACGCCAGCCGGCCACCCGTGATCGGAGAGCTTGATGGCGCACGGTGTCGTCAATGGGACCGACCAGAGCGCCGATGTGGCGGTGACCCCGATTGAGGAGGTATTGCATTCCCTGAACCGCTCCGCCGTAGTCATCGGCGCAGACCGAGGAGAACCGTTCGTCCTCGCAGCCAACGGTAACGATCGACGACAACGAGGCAAAGACTGGGTCATCGAAGTCGGGTAGGCCGTTGGCCAGGATCAGGTTGTCCACCCGGCCAAGGAAAGGGGCGTCCCCGGTCATGAATTCGTGTTGGTCGCCATCGGGGACACGGTAGAGGACGAGGCTTCGGTCGGCTTCGGAGAGGACCTCGGAAACGGCGGCAATGAGGTGGCCGAAGTAGGCCAGCTTGAAGGTTGGGACGACCATGCCGACCGCTCCGGTAGAGCCACTGGCCAGGCTGACGGCGGCGGCGTGGGGTCGATAGCCCAGTTCGGTGGCGGCGGCCTGCACCCTGGCTCTTGTTTGCTCATCAACCCGAGGCAGGCCCCGAAGCGCACGACTCACCGTTGACCGGGATACTCCGGCTGCCTTGGCGACGTCGTCTGCACTGGGTCTCATTGAGGCATCGTAACGGGCTCGATGATCCAAGCCGAATCCCAGGCTTGGAGCGCGAGCTGGGTTGTCATAGGGCCGGGGATCTCCAGTTGTACGGTCCGGCCGCTGAGGTTGATTGCCACCACGGCGCGTTCGCCGGTTGGTGCGGTCCGTCGAACTAACAAGGTCTCATCAGAGCTGTCCAATACCTCAAGGGTGGCCGCCGGACAGAACGCCGGGCTCTCCTTCCTGGCCTCGATCAGGCGTTGAATTCCTTGCCAGACTTGGGCTGGCCGACTCTGAGGATCGGCTAGCTCGTTGAGCAGTATTTCTCGCTCGCTTCGTTGTCGATTGAGGTCCCTGGGCACACCCGATTGTTTGAAGGTGTCAACGTCATTGCCGACGGCGAACAGCGAGTTGAAGTAGATCAGGGGGATACCGGGGAGAACCAGGCAGATGGCATGGGCGGCGAGATGGCGCTTCATGGCTTCCTGTTCGGAATAGCCCAGGGACATGAGCGCGAACCATGACACCGCCAGCTCGTATGGCTTGCTTGACCCGTTCCCAAGTTCTCGGTAGTTGACCTGACCCCCGGCCTCCTTGGTCGCGGTGACCAGTTCGCCTACTTCGGATGTGCTCAGGATTTTCTCCACCGGCCAGACCCCGATTCCATCGTGGGAAGCGAGAAAATTGAGGAAGAATCGTTCTCCTTGGAGCACGGGGAGTTCCCTGAGCCACCGTTTCAGGTTGGCGGCACTCCCGCTGAGCATGGTGTTCAGAACCAGGGGAGGCAGAGCGAATTGGTAGATCCCCTGGGCCTCGCGGGTATCCCCGTTGGCCAGGTAGGACATGTTCTCGTCATGGGGAACGTTGGTCTCGGTTATGAGCAGCACTCCGGGATCGACCGAGTCCAGGCAGGCCCGGAGAAACTGGACGATCTTGTGAGTCTCGGGTAGGTTGATGGAGCTGGTATCTGGATCCTTCCAAAGGAAGGCAACCGCATCGAGCCTGATGGCACTAGCACCCTTCGCGACATAGTTGAGAAGCACCTTGGTGATCTCGACCAGCACCTTGGGGTTTCGGTAGTTCAGGTCAACCTGGTCGGCGGAGAATGTCGCCCAAAGGTGAACCCGGTCCCCGTTGGAACTCTGGAAGGGGGTGGAGAGTCGCGATTCTCGCGGGCGAGTGACAACGGTGGTATCGGTATCTGGATCCAAAGGGTGGAAGAAGTCGTCCCAACCAGGATCTCCGTCCAGGAATGACTTGAACCATTCCCCCTGGGCCGACAAGTGATTGATGACGGCATCCGCCATCCACTTCGATGATGTGGCTAGGTCCTCAATCTCTTCCCATGACCCGTGTTGGGGGTCCACTGAGTAGTAGTCCATGACGCTGAAGCCTGCATCGCTCGATGAGGGGTGCATGGGCAGGGTGTGGACCCCATTGATGTGGGGAGCGAGTTGACGTTGGGCGAAGGTGCTGAGGGTGGCGAGCGGGACTTGGCCTGGTGAGGTGATTTGATCGGGATAGGCGATCACCCACACATCGTTGCGGTCCAAGGCTGCTTGTTGGGAGCGACTCTTGACGGCACCCAGCAGTTCCTCGATCTTGCGGAGAGCCCCCGCTCCCTGTGCCCCATAGAGATCCCCAAAAAGCTGGGCTCGAAGCTGTCGTTCTCTTTCAGTGTTCAACTTCGTCTCCTGGCGCATTTCGCAACATCTTACACGAATCGTGCAACCGTGTGCACAAAATCTTTTCTCGGAGAGACTTGTGCGGAAAAGTGAGGATAGTTCGTTGTCCTCGTTCCCTTGGAATGACTATTAGTCCCGGTAAACAGCTAGTGTTGGCAAGTCTCAGAGGCGGTAGCCGCCATGCTTGGGCGGCTCGCAATACCGTCTTTGGTCCCAATATTCGTATTTGTGGTTGACAACTAAGTCCGATTGTGAAAGCGTGACCGCAAGCCAGGACCGGCCCACGGGGGTCGATTGGTAGGGAGAAAAACATGAGACGTTCTACGAAGGCCCCAGACCGGGGACGAGATTTCCGCTCGATAGGGCGATTGGCGTCGGTGCTGCTGGCTCTGATGCTTTTCGCCGCCGCCTGTAGCGGTTCGGATGAGGCAGCCGACGACACCGATACCACGACCGCCGATTCGGATACCTCAGAAACCACCGATAGTGAGACCGAAACCGACACCGACGAGACCGTCGATGCCGGAGACGGTGATTCCGACATGCCACTGGCTGGTGAATCCATCAAGTTCTGGAGTAGCGAGACCCAGCCCGAACGCCTCGCCGCCACCCAAGCCATCATTGATCGTTTCACGGCCCAGACTGGTATCACGGTTGATCTCACTGCTGCCCAAGAGGATCAACTTCCCCAGCTCATGCTGGTAAACGCCGCATCAGGAACCCTTCCAGATGTGGTCTTCCACCCGGTTGACTTCACAGTCGGTTGGGCTTCCCAAGGACTGTTGGACATCGAAGCCGCCAACGAGGTTGTGAACCGGCTTGGAGCCGACACCTTCAGCCAGGGTGCTTTAGACCTGGCCACGGTGGATGGCTCGGTCGCCGCTGTACCCAGTGACGGTTGGGGACAGCTCTTGTTGTATCGCACCGATCTCTTTGAGGCTGCTGGATTGGATGCTCCGACCACCTTTGCCAAGATCGAGGAAGCGGCATCGACGTTGCACGATCCGGGCAATAACTTCTACGGAATTACCGCCTCAACTGATCCTGCCGCTGTCTTCACTCAGCAGACCTTCGAGCACTTTGCGCTTGCCAATAACTGCCAGCTCTCCGACAGCTCGGGTGCAGTTGCCCTGGATAGCGCAGAATGTGTCGAAGCAATCGACTTCTACACCAGCCTGATCGACGACTACAGCCTTGATGGGCTGCAGGACGTCGTATCGACTCGAGCCACCTATTTCGCTGGTCAGGCTTCGATGATTGTCTGGTCTCCCTTCATCCTGGATGAAATGGCCAACCTGCGGGATTCTGCTCCTCCGGCCTGCGATGAGTGTGAGGCCAACACCACCTTCTTGGCTGAGAACACGGGAATCATTCCTTCCTTTTCCGGCCCCAGCGGATCTGATGCCCAGTACGGACAGGTTTCCAACATGGGAATTGGCACTGGGGCGAACACCGAAGCTGCTCAGGCCTTCATCGAGTTCTGGCTTAGTGATGGCTACTTGGACTGGCTTGCTGTTTCTCCCGAAGGCAAGTTCCCAATGCGTCGGGGCAATGCCGAAGACGCAACGGCCTATATCGAGGGATGGAAAACTCTAGAGACGGGCGTTGATCGTAAGGCTCAGCTCTCCTCCATCTATGGTGATGAGGTGATTGAGACCCTGATCGAGGGAAGCAACAACTTCAGCCGCTGGGGATTCACCCAAGGGCAGGGCGAACTGGTTGCTGCCATGTACTCCTCGCTTCATGTGCCAGTGACTCTCAGCGATGTCCTTGAGGGCAGGCTCAGCCCGGAAGAGGCGGCCAAGTTCCTAAGCGATGCAGCCAAAGAAGAGTTGGAGTTGCTGTCCGAATAGTTGCTACTTCATGGCTGTCCGGTCTTTGTAGATCCCTTAATGGGCGTGACCGGACAGCCTCTCCCTGCTCCTTGGTGCGCAGCAGAGATGACGCAAACAATGTCGGCATCGAGATTGCCGGAAGATAGAGAGAGCGATGTGGAGAGGGAGCAGCCGAATGAATAAGCGTGCGAAGCACCCGATG
>JAUTBV010090666.1:0-18528 GCA_032361325.1 Lepetodrilus fucensis | reverse complement strand
ATAGATTGTATCTACTTCGAAACGAAAGTCAAACATCCCATATTTAGTTGCTTAACTATTTTATGACTTTTGTACTACAATTTATGGATTATGTTGATATTTACCTACTCGAAGTGATGACGTAAAAATATCACAATCGATGTACATTCGCGAAAATCTGCGTGCAAAGTTAGGTCACGATTATAGGATACTAACGAATATAGGATGTTCGACCATACATTTATTGCTAAAATAAATAAAGGCGTCTGCATTTCTCGCATGTTCTGCAATCGCCATTCTTATTCTTGGCTACAATTTATTTATTCTTACTATCATATCACGTTTAGTGTATAAATCTTCACCACATCACCCCCCATTCCCCCTCCACCATTGTCCACTGCCTAGTCTCTCTCTTTTTCCTCTCTCTCTCTCTTCTAGAAAAACGGTAATGTTTAATTGCAACTGTTCTTTAGATGTACCTCCAGGGAGAAACCTACCATCAGGCATGCATCCTGAGCTGGGGAGACAACCCAATATGGCACGAGGCGCCGACATGCGACAGCATATGCGGGTTAATATCAATGTCAAATATTACTCTGATCCTATAAATTCTCAGCTAGCTCATGAAACATGGTAAACAATGACAGTTTTCGTTAATTTCCTCACCCACACACACATTTCCATTTTTATTTAGGGCCAAAAGTAATATTTGTATTAGTATTGAAGCGTTTTACCCACTGCCCTGAAAAATGTGAAAATAAAATTAATTTAACGCTATGTTCCTAACACTGTTTTATAATCACGGTAATTCCTATGCACTGTTTTCCTGAACTCCTGACTTTGTTTTGTTGCAGCCGGGTCCACATCCTGGCATGCGTGCAGCGGCAGACATGGCGCGACAGCAAACACAGCACGGGAGTGGGCGGGGCATGATGGGAATTGTCCTGCCCATGTACGCTGTGGGAATTGTGCTCTATCTCATCTACACACTTATGAAAGTATGCAATAATTACATATATTTGGTCGTGAATGGGTTAAAGATTCCCGCAGCGACATAAACTCCATGATCACATATATTTATTGTATGTACCAGTAAATAATTATTTCTCATTAGAATACATGTGGAATTTAAAGTTCTCTGCATTGTCAACATAACAAGGAATGCTTAGCATTTCTTCTAGGCCCCAAGGTTATGAAACATTTTTTAGTACGATTTCATTCTTAAATTAGGAAAAATCAGAAGATTCAAGATCTTCCAACATGTTGTAGAAATAGAAACTTTAAAGTTGCTTTTTTTTAAATGAATTTCCCAGGTATTTTCCAAAAAGGACAAGGAATCGAATGATGCCTGGGAAGCCCCGAATCCGAATCCACTCGCTAATATTCCGGAGAATCTGACATCGCAGGACGTGAAGAATTTGTTTGGAAAGGATAAGAAGAAAGATCTGGAGACACTCCTCATGAAGGCAGATGAAAAATCTATCAGTAAGTATCAAAATAAACAGCTGTTGCAGATTATTCTTGCTACACTGTTAGTATTTTTGTGCTACTTGGAGACTACTTGGCATACAGCCCGATCCATTTGTCATAATGTTAAAGGTATCCTATGTTCTAGTAGAAATTTCATATTTTGTTATATTTATATCATTATTTGGGCAAGTACATTTTAAAGTTAAAAGTTCCATCCCTGGGCATATACTTTTGTTTGCTGGGAAACCAATTGGAATATGTGTGTTGCTATGAGACTTGGCATATGTTTTGTATTGCTATGACACCACTTACTACATATTGTGTTGTTAGGAGACAACAACATATTTTCTGTAGCTAGGAGACCATTTGTCATATTCTAATGGTGTTGCTTGGTGACCACTTGGCATGTTTTGTGTTGCTAGGAGATGACACATTTTGTGTTGCTAAGAGACCATTTGTCATAAGAGTTTTGCTTGGTGATCACTTGGCATGTTTTGTGTTGCTAGGAAACCAACATTTCATAAGCTAATGGTGTTGCTTGGTGACCGCTTGATATGTTTTGTTTATGCTATTAGGATGGTCATAGTATTATGCTTGGTGTTGCTAGGTGAGAAAGAGATGCATGAGCTGCAGAGTCGGTTGGAGGAGACAGAGGCTCAGATGACACAGATCCTGAAGGCCATGCAGCTGGTTCAGAAGGCCACCGACATTGTACCTGACACCCGGCAGAGGGCACCATTGAGCAAGCAGACATCTTCTGAGAAGGTAAGGGAATACACACTTTTTCTTATTTATTTATTCCTTTTACTTTTTGTTATTTTAATTTAATTTTAATATATTTTTTCCCCATTCATTCATATATTTATTTATCATACATTTGTTCAATCATTTGTTTGTTCATTCATTCATTCAATCATTCATACATATTTGTTTATTTTTAATTATTTATTATTTTTCTATTTCTATATTTCTTATTTATTTATTTATTTTGAAAAAACACTAATGATATGCTTATATCTACATGATGGTAAAATATATTTGTGTATAAATTACGTAGTCATACAAATATTAATGATTATATCTTTCTCTAATTTCTCCATTTCAGCCACAAACCAAGACAGATTCTAGTCCCGATATGGACAGCTACGAAATTGTTAACAAGAGTGGCCAGAAGACGCCTACAGAGAGTGGCAACGGTGCTACCAGTGAGAGTGCCGGCACTCCTGAGAGTGTGGAGACCATTGGGCCCGAAGGTTCCATGGAAAACAAGACGGAAAGCTCCGAGAAAAACGAAACATCAAGTGGGAAGGAAGCGGGTGACAGGGTGCATGATGGGAAGGAGGAACAGGAAGTGACGGACAAGGTGCATGCTGGGAAGATCGAGGAAGAAGTAGGGGAAGAGGAGAAGAAGGAGAAGGAGGTTCTTCTCCGCAGTGGAGATGATGAGACGAATGTGGATGGAAATGTCCGACATCGGAACGTACCTTCCTCTGAACCTCACTGAGTTTACAGATCTCGTCATGGTGCATTCTCATGGTGCGATTTGTAGAAACTAAAACTAAAAAACACAAATTGTGTTAAAGCCCAACGTGTCGGATCATCGCATATGGGTGAAAGATTCCTACTGCAATGCAAAACAATAACTTGCCAAGCATGTAAAATGTCAATCTAATGTATTAGAACATGGTCCTATTTCATGCAACTAATTGTGTATACATATTACCAAAATAGAGTTATCTCCCATTGCATTAATGGAAAAGCATGTTATCAAAGCTCCTCCTTGAGAATGCACCAATCAGAATACTTGTGTGTATGTCTGGAATCAATTAGGCTTGTCTCAGTGTACATAAAGTTTTGTAATCTCAAAAAAATATTTATTAATATTTAAACCAACAAAATTATGGTCTCAAAATAATTCTTCTCGATTTTAATTTAGTGTTTTGCGACATTTCCAACATTGGTACTCAATATGACTATACATTGATCTTATGATTAATTTAACATAACTAATTTCAGGATTTGTGGGACTCATGCAGGTTGAAATTTTGTAATACTAGTAATGATCCTAAAATTAAATACATTTTATTTAAAGAAATTTAAATGGAAATTGTGAGGTCTACTTTAAATTTTAATCGAGACAAGCCAGATTCATTAGTGAAAATGTGTGCAATACTTCGATGAATCTCTTGCTCAGCATATGTTTGGTTAACCCTCTCCCTGCTGGATTATGCACAGACACTCTTCTTTAGGGCATATCTTGTTGCCTCCAGCATGGAGAGGGTCAATCTCTATACACATCACAACCGTTTTATTTTGTTTTGTTTTTCAGTATTCAATTTTTAGCCTTAGATGTGATTTTAAAACAATATTGTCACTATTCTGTGTCCACACACATGTTTGTTGATGTTAGCGATTTGAACGTATTTATGCAATAATGGAATCCATGTTGGTTTTATTCTTTCTGTCAAGAGTTGTTAGTTCATAGTTATTATATAGATTGACTATAATTACGTTTGTACAAAATTGTTGAATTTAATGTTATTGTATAAAACAATACCACATACAATCGATATTACCTACCAACACAGGGAAATTGATTGTTTACATAGTTATAGTTACATATGATATGAATAAATGTTTGTTCTAAATGAAGAGATTAACATGTATACAAGTGAAATGCAATCGAAACAGTTTGTCTCTTTGAATTCATAGTGAAACTGAAAGTATTAAGGCCTTGCATAGCATCGTGGGTGGCAACACAATGCGATTTTCCGCCGTTGCTCGATGTAACCAGAATGTTTTCTGCCACCCAAACGATTGTTCCATGCAACGCCTCAATTGTGTACAGTTCACTATCCTGTTGGCATTATCAGTTTACTTACGAGTCAACTGTAAAAGTTGGTGTTGATTTTATGATCTTTAGTATTTCGCTGTATTTTACCAATTTCTAACCCAAATAAGATGCCATTTTGCTTTCTTTGTAGGCATCAGAAACCATATAAATATGTCTGTATATAAATAGGTTCTGTTGTATACAGTGAGATCTAGGAGTTATCATCAATGATATGATGTAAATACATCAGTGTTATTGTCACAATTGTGGAAAAATAGTGAAGAAAACCATTGTATGTCACCATTATATTCTAAAATATGCTTTTGCTCATATTATTTACAACCAAATATACATCTTTAGTGTTTTAGATAACTTGACATAGCTTTGTATAGTTATGTTATTTTATGTTCTGTGATAATCTACTGTTATGGCCAGTTAGATCTTCGTTTTAGATTTTACTTTTATGTTTACTTCTGTGAATGGTCGTTCTAGCTCTCCAGCATTTACTGAACCTAATTTATTTACATAATCCCAAAATACAACATTTGTCCTCGAGATTACAAACATTTCTGAGTAATATTTCATGTTCAACTCAAAGTTTTGTTCATGTAAATTTAGATCTTGAGCATGAAATCGTACTCAAAAAGTTTAGTAATCTCAGGGCCTGATAGATTAATATTTATGCTACTCGTAATTCAGAAATAAGTTGTTCAAACAAGTATCTAACGTCCACCACTTGGATTGTGCCAAACAACAATATAGATCTTTTCCTGATCAAATGAAAATCTGGGGAACTATTCTCGAAACATTCTTACAAACTTCTTAGCCTAAGAAAAGTTCTTTACGATTCTTATAGTACAACTACGAACTGTTCTTAGGGTAAAAAAGTTCGTAAGAACGTTTCAAGAATATAGGCCCACAAATATATTGAAGCAAGGGGGAATAACTCTTGCAATGTTCCGATTGAAACCCAATACAACACTAGACAATCATCCCATCCTTAAATGTCTTGTGATTGGTCAATATGGCCTGGTGCCCGTTGCATGACACTCTTGTAGTGCTACAATAGTTGTAACTGGGCTCCCGCCACAATAGAAAGCATTGACGTTACGGGCACCAAATGTATTTCGATCGATTGGTGAAATCCAAGCAGGTGAAACATGAAATACGGTAACTGTTGCATATTTATGTTTTCAGGGGTTAGGGGTAATAGGCATACGGTAAGTCTTTATTTTCAAAGTTATATTTGTTAATAGGATGTTGGGGAGAATAAAGCCCGTTTAATTTTCCCATGAAATGCCAAATCCTACCAATATGCATATTACAACATTACCACATGGTGTATTCAGCGATTAAGACATAATATTGTTAGCTGCACCATATCCATTTTATTGTTGTCCTATCCATTTTTCAGGTCGTATAAAACATGTTTTGGTAGTACCAGTATATGAATTGAAAACCATTGCACATTTGCAAGCTTTACTAACACTTCTACTTGTACAATGTGCCTTAGGTTGATAGTATAGGTTTCATATTTAGGTTAGGTTTCATAAATCATTTTTGCTGTATCCTCAACTAATAGATTTGTACAAGATATGCAATTGGCTTTGTATCGACACATGTCTAAACCACTAGAAGTGAATTCATGGTACTTAGCTATAGGAAACTTGTCTCGTGGTAACTTGTATCCATGTCATTTATTTATGATAATAAATTTTACAATGTTCAGATTTTTATCTGACAATAAAACAAACAAGAGTAATTATTTCAGACATCTGTTTCTTTTCCGTACTCTTTTCTGGATGATATTTTTTAATTTTGGGTTTAGAGCTGCTTGCAAGATTCTTTCACTTGTATAACGGTTTGTCAGTTTGGGGCAGGAGGAAACCTGCAACATCAGTAATGCTGAATGTTGCAGTAAACCTGCAAGCACCGACTGGTTACTGCCAGCAGAGAAATAGTTAATAAACATGACAGCTGCCAAAGGTGACCACAAGTTTTCAGCCTGTGTCTGGGGCAGCATAGAATCCTAGATACTGAGAGCCAAGGTGAAATCCCAGTGACCCATCCACTCACTAGCCAGACCCAATTATGCTCAACTTTCCATCAGAGCAGTCTCTATTCAATGCACAGCACCATTAGCTCGAGATACCTCTAGCCTTCCCGGCTGATCATGATCTACTGTAAATCATGAAATTAATGCGTCACTAATTTAATGTGACCTCTAGATTTTATACTTAAATGCGACACCACTAAAATGCGAACGACCATTTCTCTATACATATTTTCCTCCAAGTCTTACCTTTAACGCGCAGCAATTAAATGCGACAATACGGCAGTCACATTTTTCGCATATATTCTGCTCGCATTAATTTCATGATTTACAGTATACATTCTTTGCCACCATCTTGCAAAGCGTTCCTTTCGTTTGGAACATGATTTGAGTATAGATAGCTATAACAGTTGAAAGGAACATCCCTCGGTAGGTAGAATAATAGCATCGATCCTCAAGGTCACCAAAGGGCAGATTGTATGTTTTTTCTTCTTTTCCAATTTAACATCCATTTCAGGTTTCCACTGTCAAACTTGCAAATTTACCAACTTGGTCATAACAAAACAGAACTGAACAACACCATTGAACATCTTTATTCATGATAACATGATTATATATAAATATTTTTATACATGTGTTAGTTTGTTTTTTCTCCTCGCTATTTGTGGTTTCGCGCCACCACGATAAGGTGTTTGAGCCCAGCTCTATTTATACATGGACGACTGCACAGGTCTCTTGGCTAGCTAAGTTTCTTATAATACACCTACCGATATTACCTGGTTAGACTTTTAACTAAGGTATGGGGATCTATAGGACTAGTATACATAATGATATAGGTATGAGCTCGTTGAGTAAAGTAAATATGTGATAGATATATAATATGTGAATAAGTAGACGTCTCTACAGAATATAATGGGGTGACCATACTCTTGAATCCAGGTTATACGATACCTTGACTATTTTAAGCCAGACTATTCCCCTGTATTTGACAAATGGATAGTACCTGTACTTTGGACGTAAATCGAGATTAATTTTGTATCCTGCTATTTACGCCAGAACTATAGTACGACTGTTTTATAAAGTGATACCCTGGGTCCCATTCAGAAAGATTTCTAGTGCTACGAGTCATAACGTGCCATATATGATAATGTATAGGAATATACGACTCTTAGCTCTATGGGCATTCTGTTACAAGGACAATTCTGTACGTCTCTCATGATTACATAAAAGACGATCCAAGATAAAGAATAGAGAAAGTCTGAATATGTGCCAATCATTCATCTGAAGTTTAAAAACAAATTTAAGTTCAAACTTTAAGGTAAATAAGGGTATTGAAAAATCAGGTACAAACCACAGCATGAAATGTGTACAAAGGAAATGGAAATGGTAACAAAGAGATGAGATTTATATCCTAGACGAACGTTTGATGGAAATGAGAATGACCAGGGTGATACTAAACTCAGGAACACTGGCAATAGTTCTCCCCTAAGTAGTAGCAGTAATACATTAACTCTACGACAAGTGTTCGCCAATGGGATTTCTCTTCTCATTTTAAACATGCATAATGTAATGAACATGTCAATTATTTGTTGCCGAGACTAATGATATGAAAAGGATATAAATAAGGGTTCTTAATGTTCTTTGCTAAAAGTAGTTATTCTCACACCAAAAAAAGGAATTAATTAAGTGTTTTACGTCGCTGTGGGAATACTTCACATATACATGACGACTCGCCAAAAGGAAAAAATAATTCTCTCTCTTCTCTCTCTCTCAAAGTGTATTGTTAAAATAATTTTCTTTTGTAAAGTTTACATGTGTAAATACTATTCACAATTCTAAATATGTAATTGCACTCAAACGGGAATGTTAATTCTAATACAAGAACACAGCCGATTACATACCGTAGGACTACACCCACACACACACGTATATATAATTATATTTACTTGATGAAGATAAAGACATTATTCATAAATATTTGAGACATCTTTTACACAAATATATAGAGTTGGTAAATTTGATTAATATATCGTTGGGTTATGTTACTGGCATTCTCATTGAACACTACATGAGCAGCTAAATGTTGTACTAATGGCCTTCCCTACAATTGGACGTTCGATTCTGGCTGGATTGAGTGATTAAGGAGTTTAACGTTGCTGCAGAAATCGATCGCATCCATTTGTGACGATTCTGGCTTGAATATCTAATGGTAAAGGGGGTCATTCCCACAATGGTTAGCTAATTTAGTTCTTGCTTAAGCTTTTTATCCTTGATTATCTCCCTTGTACGCCAAATCAAATAATGCAATTAAAAGACGACGACGTACAAGAAATCTTTATCAATGGTCCGTTATAAACTCCAGTACTTATGTGAAATCTGCAAGATGCAACGACCAAATATGCTCGCTTAAAGAGAATTGCTTGCAATTCTGCCTTGTATTTAGATCTGGCCACTTGACAAGATTACAATATTCCAGTACCACGAATACGAATTGAAATGTTGAATGTTACAATTATACTGAACTTGATCCAACATAATCACACATATGAACCTGTATATACTGGTATGTATATATATTTAATACAGAATATTATAAACATTACACAATTATAATGCTAGACGTATCTATTGTGAAATTATATTAACAATGATATAGGCACGTTGGAGCAACTTTCTATCATGTCTATTTGTGTTATTTTAAAATTATTAATATGAACATCACAGTCTTAAAATTGCCAGTTTTGCTATTTTTTCCTTTCTCTCTCTCTGAAATCATTAAAAAATATAGAATAGCGTTCAAAGAGATTAATTTGTTATGATACATTATATACACACAATAAGCAGAATTAAAACACTGCAAATATTTCTGCCCTAACAAAATGTCTTGAAAAGTCTTCATTGTAAATAATTTAGATTTAAGTACGGTTGTCATGGATTTAAAGAATTCCAAAGTATTCTATATCGAAAAGCAATTCTATGAAAGGAAGGGTGAATAAATTATTGATAAAAGAAAATCTGTTAAAAAAGCGAGTGAGTGATTGATTATGGAATTTAATGTCACTGCGGGAATCTTTTACCCATTTGAGACGACTGTCAAAAGAAGGAATTTCTTTCAGCCAAAACATAATTGAGAGAAATATCTAAATAAATAACATTCAGCAGTTACTTGAGTGGGACAGTGTCTATTCACAGTGGATAAGCTGAAGTAAGGTGATTTACATATAGCAAATGTACAAATATGACAGAAATCCAAGCAAGCTGTAGAAATGATATTTTGCAAAGATAGTCTCAGTTTGGTAAATGTATTTACAAATGAAGAAAAGAAACCTGATTGTATATTATAATGTTGCTGAAAAATAGTAGGTACTCTGTGGTTGAAAATAGGTATTGCTCTTCAATTTTTAACAGGGTTTAACCCTATCCCTGCTTTGGGGCATTTCTGGTTGCCTTCAGCATGGATAGAGTTCAACAATTGTCAATAATATCTTAATGATCCCATGGGATAATTTATTTAAGAAAATCTACGTCTTGACTGGAGAACGGATTTCATTGAATGTTAAATTACCATTTTCCTCAAAGGAATTGAAAATAAACGGTTGAATTACACAATGGACAGAACCAAAAATAATACATGTGCATGTATTTTGGATATTGCCTCCCAAAAATAGTGGACCGATATCCAATAAGAGTAGTTACCAGCGTTATCTGAGGTGGTACATATTACAAAGTGTCGAACCATAATCAGTGAAGTCCTATCAACCAGCAGTTCTACAATGAAAACAATCTTAACAATGCACTGGAATATTACAACTCCACAACTGTGCAAAAACATTGCCAAACAACCTAACAACTGCATCTATTTTTGTGTTTGTGTAAACAGTGCAAATCATCTTGCACCAATACATTTAATAACACAGGTAACAGCATTTTGGACAGTTTTACTCCATAAACAAACAAATTTGTAAATTTTACTTCAAGGACAACCCAAGTTGCCAACTAAACCATTAATGGTCTTCCCTTCATAAATCGGATTTAAAGAGGTAGTACCCAATCTAGTCTACTTATTTTTATGCACACAAATCCATGAAAGACTTTATTCTATGTACAGTGAAGCCTTAATGCCTTTGGAAAAAAATCCAAAAGTTTTTGTTGCCAAAATACAGTTATTTTCTGCACGAGTGATTAAGGAAAATGGCGGTGATCTGTTTTTGGTGGGATGATAACCCACAGCAGCCTTGCATAATGGTGAGACTCGCATGCCACGATTGGCAAATATGAAGCATATTTTCTGGGAATACAAATTGTTGGAAGAAATTAAGTTTGGCAAATCCCTAATAACACATTTCATCTGTTGTTCTCATAGTTATTTGGCATGACGTTATTTCAATGTTATTTAACATGACAAAAGATGCCTGAATTTTACTATTTTTTTGACTGGAATTCCTGCTAAACTATGTAATTTCAAAGATGCAAGCCATACCACATGGAACAATTTTACAAAAGTAAACAGCATGATTTTCTCTTTTCTATACACAGACTGAATACAAATGTATACTCAACAAAAATTTTTAAAGGCCCCACTAGCCTTTATTCAGATTTCAGCTTTATATTAATTTTAACGAGGAATCTGTAAACATCTCCAGGCTCCAGGTGCTCTTCAAGAACTTCATACACACTAATTTCGATGTCCGAGAGGAAACGCGTGTCAATATCACCTACTCCTGGACCTGGCCGGTCTTATTATGCGGATCTGGTTAAATGTCATTCACGGCTCCGAACTAAGAGGTAATCTAGACTATGAATCCAAACCTTGAGTTGCACATGCAAGATGATGTTAATAAATACAATCCACATAGACAGTTCTATTGGTGCACAAATAAAACCTTGAAATGAAATCCATTAAACATACATTTCATAAATTTTAACAGCGTGTACAAGCACAATTAACCTATCGCGAATTGTCATTCTTCCAATGAGTGATTTATTGTTTTACGTTACAGCGGAAATCTTTCATCCATACGTGACAAGCCACTCTGCCAGATAGCGATAATACCCATCAGCCAATCAGAATACAGCAGTGCTTAAAGATGGGCATAACTTGATTAGCGAGTGGGAAAAGCTCAACGTACAATTTGATGGTGGTGTGGCTTCACAATAGGTCAATCGTCACTGCTACAGTGGCTCTAATGAAAACGTCAATTTACGTTACCCGTAGCAACATTGCAAACTTAAAGTATACTTGTGTCTAAATCTATCGCGCTGAAAGCCAATTAAATTCTGCAAGCAACTCGCCAAGTAAAAGCTATGCAGTTCTATATTTTTCCTATGGCCTGCAGTACCATATGCTCTGTTTGCATAAAGTTTTCCTCGAAACCCCAGCCATTATGCCTACATAATATCCGTCAAATATCCTGGGAGATATTGCTATTCCGAACTCCATTTTTAAGCTGCAAGGCTTGGATGAATTATCATGTTAAGTAGGAATAATGATTGGGGTCTCGAGGATGGCATAAAGCATGAAGAAACTATATTCATGATAATTAACCTTCCAACTGCTGAAGGCAATGTCACACATGGCAATTAATATCCAATCCAATGGCGAGAAGGTTAATCAAGTAAAATTCCTTGATACAAGGTGTACGGAGAAATGACGAAAAAAAATTGACCAATATTTGAAATTGTCCGTGATATGTCCAAGATGACATTGAAAACCCTCCCCCTTTTCAACTTTCACTATTTTTGTAAATTCAACACTAAAACGTACAATTGCAAATCGATTAATGTAACAATGGGGCTAGATAACAATGCATAGGTAGATCCACAAGTTGGAAGTGACAACTATAACAATCAGTAGCGCACTTCAGCCAACTGCACAATAGTTCTGTCTAAGCCATAAACAATGCAACGAAGCAGCAAAACTCAAGCATCACAAGTATTCCATCAGGAATATATTCAGCAGACAACATAAAGTTGCCATGTGTAACTTGAAATGCAGAGTAAAATGATTGAAAAAAAAGAAGAAAAAAAAAGATGTGACCAGCTGTTGTCAGGATGTTAAAGAGCAGAGTTTAATACATGTTGCCATGGCAACCACCATCCGCATTACCATGGCGACACAAAAATGTCACAGACGACAACTTTAGCACTCAATTTTTCTCAGACCTGAGCAAGTAATAAAATATACAAATCTCTTCCACTCGGTAAATTGCGTAGTTTGGTCGAGTTACACTCTTACGATGCATGTCGCCATGGTTATGTACAGCAGGGTACTCATTGCCATGGCCACATACATGGTTACTTGTTGCCGTGGTTACATACACAGGTAGGAATCTGGCCAATGAGCACACACAACTGGCTACATTCTGTGGGTATACAACAATGTGTGTATGCATGTGACTTGGTATGTATAGAGTCAATGTTGTTTGGCTGTTGGACTGGCTGTAAGTTGTCCCAGTTATGCGCCCCCCTCCCCCCGGAATGGCCGTCTGTTACTATGGTTACCAGTCGCCGACGGTAACAGTCCCCTCACAACGGAACGACATAGTTTGCAGGGAAGAGGCCGATTTCTCCATCTTTTCTGCCTTTGCACCAGCCCATCTCGTCCTCTTCTGTCAATCTGACGAAAGTTTCACCTGAAATACGCAAAATGATATAGTCAAACAAATTGTGAATTGCACTTGTAAGATTTCAAGATTATTTCACTCATCAATGTTATCATGGCAACACCCATAGAGCTGGGTATCACAGTAAAGATGTATGTATCAGCTGGTACTGACAAACCAAGATCTGGGTATCGTTTCATGAAGCTATCGTATCCACTAAGCGTACTTATAACTCTCATATTGCTATATTGCAGTGACCAAGTCATCATTTCTCATAGTCATCTCCTAATACATGTGTGATCGATCACATACTTACGAGAGCTCTAAATGGTCACATAGTGAATAAAAATATGTTTATATTGCACCAAATACACGCTCGAAAGGTTGTTCATACCACTACATTCTTACCCCAATGAATCTGTGTGCTCTCAGTTCCTTCTCAACTCCCTGGGGAGTGTGAAACCCTTGGGATATCAGGGTACCGTTTCTTGAAGCTCTCATATCTACTACAAGACCATAAGGACTCTCGTAGCAATCTCTAATACACAGGAGACTGTGTACTTGATACGAGAGCTTTGAGAAACGATACCTAGACAGAAGAAAAATATGAGCTAAAAAATCTCACCAGTCTTGAAGCTGAACTCATCGTCCTCCGTCTTCACATAGTCGTAGACTGCCTTCACTGCCACCCCCCGGGCGGTCATCGGATCCTCCTCCACGGAATGTTCGTCGTCGGATCCGGCTTCTCCGAACGGATTGGCTGCTCCGCCGTTGTTGTAGTCGTCGTTGGTTGGAGCCGGAGAAACGCTGGAAACGGAACACAGATACGTCACAAGCCGTTAGTATGCAAATATTTATAGACAAGATTCCGTGAAAATGCTGTCGGATTGTGCATGCAACTTAAAACATAACAAATATATTGAAGTAAAATGAAGAAAACATATATTACCTGTGATGATTTTGTGTTTATTTTGTTTTCAATAATTAATTTTATATTACTGCTGTAAATTTAAATTAAACAACAATATTTTAAAGAAGAATGGAAACAGCATTTTTTTTTTTTAACATAATGTTTTATTTATATTTCCAATATTAATTAACTTTTAAATAAATTATGATAATGAAATTAAAAATCTTAATACAGTGGAACCCCGATAGTCCGACATTCGATAATCCGATTCCGCCAGTAACTAAACTCTTTACCACTGGTAAAGGATTGTTGTCCAGAAAAATCGACACCTTATTAAGGTTCAGAAGAAACCGCCTGTTTATGCAACACATGGTACTTTGTTTAAGTAAATCTCATTACCAATCAGTGAACCATATTTCTGGTTATTTTAATTTAATTTAATTTAATTTTTAAATTGGGGTTTAGTTTCTTTCTAGATTCTTTCACCAATATCACGACTTTTCGGTTTAGGGCAGGAGGAAATCCGCAACTTCTGTAGTGTAGAATGTTGCAGTAAACCTGCGAGCACTGGCTAGTACTGACAGACCAAGGATGATAACTGCATTGGCCATTCAGACAGACAGCCTGATTGACACCTGTGAATTACGTCATGGCAACGAAACTTAAATCGAGAGTGAAACTATTGTAAAACCACCCACCTCACGGGAAGCTAGAGGCTACAGCAAACACCTTGTGACATTCTTCGAAGAGACAAACGATCAGACGAACTTGGAAATAACACTGACAATGTTGAACTCAATTGAAGAAAGTAAAACAGTCCACCCTGGCAGGCTTCTTCTTCAGTTATGTCAATGAGTGTTTGAAGTGTGAACATGCAAATTATTGCTGATTATATTTTATTATTATTATGTTTTATGTTAACATGGTTAACATGGTTAACATGACAAGTGTGTGTCATCAATAAACTTCTGATGGTAGATATTGTTTTTGTCTTATCGTCTTATTATTAAGGGAGGTAACTCTTCACAATTAACTCATGATTCAGATATCCGATTGATTCGCTCTCCGATCGTTTTGAGTCTGAAACTGGACCATGCGAACCATTGGGGATCCACTGTATACTCTATATAGATTTAAAATTAAATATTTTGACAATTTTGTTTAATTTTTCAACATTAAAAATCATGATAAAGAAAGAAGACATGCTTTTAGTTTAAAAGTAAAAGGAAAATGGTTAACAAAACAAAATAAATCTGATAAATCATGCTTTTTTTTATTTCAATAGTACCGTAATATGATGCACATCCAGTCTATGATCAACCATGGTTCGTCATGTTACGAAATAAAATAACAGTATTTCAACTCGGAACAACAGTGGGTTATCATGAACCAACGTTGGGAAAAATTTGATTAAAACATTTCCCTCCAAACCAATTTAATTAAAATAAAATAAAATTGTATTTCCGCTAAACTCCAACACCACGCTATACGAATATCTGATTATTACATATGAAACAGATAACTAATTGCTATTTTTTTTTGTAACCACGGTATCAATAGTAACTTTCTCTTGTGACACAAAACATGCAGTAAAATGCAATCATTTTGATATGCCTGAGAGGTCAATCTTTGTGTTATGTTCATTTTCCGATTTAAGATTTTAAATAATGACACGTGTTAAGACATGCAACCTATGAATCATAGACTATGATACACTTGATTTAGTACTTAGTATATCTGATTAATTTAGCGAGTAAAATATATATTTTTTTATATTATCGTCGCCAAGACAATAATTAATTTAGAAAGATAAACATGGGGGGGGGGGAAACAAGGGGGAAAATAGATACAAGCTCATTCTGGTTACGGAACATTAATATCTCGACATTGCATGCACAATGTCATGGTCAAAATGTGAAACTGGAAGCAACAAAGCTGTAAATATTGTTTCTAAGAGAAACTGGATGCACAAAGGAGGATTAATGAATGAAACAAAATAAAATTTGCCTGTCCAATGTCAGCCATGAAGATGCTGTTAGTGTGGTCTATGACCTATGACCTGGTCCAAAGGTCAGCTGCTAGTTGCTGCTAGTTACCAAAGGGTCATGCCAGAACATCTATACCAGCCTGCCCTATAAAAGGTCACGGATCGGTGACAAAATGCAAAATAATGATCCGCAGAATCCAACAACTTGCAAAATGCAGGGGGAAAAAAACACCAGCAAAACATAACTGCACACTCGGGCAATCAATGGACTGACGTGGATGAGTTGTTTTCTTTTGGCGCATCCTCCAAGATGGCCGCCGAAACTGGTCTGTCCGCAGGCACAGGATGGACGTCATTTTTCTCGTTTTCCACCCGCGTATTTCTCGGGACTTTCACCGGAGTGGGTATATTGTTTCTCGTTTTCTTTGTCGGCGGGACTACTTTAACCGACGTCGTTATTTCTTTCACACATTCGTTGTCAACGCGACTCTTGTCATCAATGTCATCGCTTCTGTCGTCATTGTCGCCATCGTCTTCGTCTTCGCTCCCAAATGGATTAAGGCTCTGGTCATATGATTGCCTAATAGGACACACACACACCTATGTCATCAATAACCGACCTCTCGATATTCTCACAACATTTGTCGTGGTAATACTCTAATAAGTATCTGACATTCTCGAAGCAAGTTCTTTTTTGCTATACTGCATAACATAGCACTGATCATTGAAATATTCAAAACAACCAACCTAATGACGTAATATATGAAAACATGTCTGAAACAAGAACATTTGGAACCAATTCGTGTACTTATAGACACATCCTCCAAGTCTGAAATCGTATACGATTTCCAAGAAATACAAAACTTAATTTCCATAATGAAAACAGGACGTACCTATTTTCTTTGAATTTACCAAAAGATATTTCAATGCTCGATATAATCCATTCATGCACCATATTTAACCCTCTCCATGCTGGAGGCAGTGAATGTGTCTAATCCAGCAGGGAGAGGGTTAAATGATCAAAGAAGCCAAACGTTGAAAACTGACATAAAAAATAGCAAGTGATTATGGAGTTTAACGTTACTGTGGCAATCTTTCATCCATGAGAAATGGAAAAACATTCATATGAATATACTCTACATAGGATTGGCATCAGAGCTATTGACTTAAAATTTAATTCTCTATCATTCGTCATAGATTAGCTTCATTCACCATATATCAGCTTCACGAAACATAGAATCTGCAACATGCATGACGTGTGTATGATGTTACACATTCTATCTGTATTTGATGTAACCGATCTATTGTATATTGAAGCTGATCGATGTAATGATGGACATGTAGAGTGTAGTCTTATGAATATTTTACCATTTCTGAAGTTAGTTTTCATTTGTGCGCCTGAGTGAGTGAGTGAATTATGGAATTTACGTTGCTGTAGGAATCTTTCACCCATTTGTGTCGAATTGTGCACCTAAACAAGGTTGAAGTTTCATAACAGTGCAAATAATAAACTGTGATTGAAAGTCATAACAGTTTCAGATTTTAAAAACATTTTGTCTCTAATCATAAATTACCTACCATTGTCAAAATCAAAACTGAATTTACTACTGAAAAAGTTTACCAGTGAACAGAAGTGAGTGAGAGAACATGAAATTCAACGTCACTGCGGGAATCTTTCACCCATCGATGACAGTGAACAGGAAAATAATATCCTAAATGGAAAGCGACAATATCGCAAAAACGGGAAAATAATCGTAAAATCGACTCAAACCTGGGAACATGTGTCGCAGTTGCGGATGATACGGTACGTGGCGCATCATTGGTCTGCGCCACCGGCTGTGTTTGGCTGGGGGGGACTGTGCTGTTGTAACTGGGGGGGTTGTTATGGTCGGAGCCGTAGTTCTCGTAGCTGCTCTCTCGATTGTGTTTGATCCGCGTGATGGTGATGCCGTCGCTGCCCAGCTGAGACTTCTGTTTTCTCGATGATATGGACTGGAGCTCGGGGGAATATTCCTACAAGGAAAAAACGAGAGAGAAAAAAATTATTAAAATATTGAAAGCCATGCAGAATGAGTGAGTGAGTGAATATAGAGTTTAACGTCGCCATGCAGAAAATGTAGCTTGTTGCCCAATATACTTGAGTAGAAAAATCAAATGTACATATGTTCATGGTAAAATAAATTTGGCCATGAAATATCTCAACAAATCGTGATTGTACGCCTTTGACTCTCTCCATGCTGAAAGCAACCAGTAATGCAGTAAAGAGCTGTGTCTTCGCCTAATCCAGCAGGGAGAGGGTTAAGGCTGTTGTCAAGAAGTTTGACATATACTTTACCTCAAATGTGGGCCAGTTCATGGGCATGTCCACACCATTGTTGAGTGACCAGTACTTGAGGTCCTTGTCAGGGTCGGTCTTCCCTACGGTGGAGTGTAGGTCTGTGTAGATCTTCCCATACCTGCAATGACAGACAAAGGTTGATGACAGTGCCAGACAAAGGATTATGAGTATATCAGACAAAAGATGATGCCAGTGAGTGTACCAGACAAAGGATGATGACCGTGAGTGTACCAGACAAAATATGATGACCGTGAGTGTACCAGACAAAGGATGATGACAGTGAGTGTACCAGACAAAGGATGATGACAGTGAGTGTACCAGACAAAGGATGATGACAGTGAGTGTACCAGACAAAG
>JAUTBV010090655.1:0-18531 GCA_032361325.1 Lepetodrilus fucensis | reverse complement strand
GTCTAGGTGGGGGTAGGGGGTACCTGTCTAGATGGGGGTACGAAGATTTATGGGTGCTTGAGTTTGGTGGTAGTTTTAATTGGATAACTGGCGTGAATGAAGGGTCGTTGCTCTGCCGCCACCTAGACCTTGTATGTCCCGCCTTGGGGGACAATTTGTATTCCTAACAGTAAATGTCACCCTTAGAGGTCACACTGGCCGAATGTCACACAGATGTGTCGATGATATGCTGTCCGTCTCCTTATAAAGCTGTATGTTGACAAAACATTTCAATGTTACCTGCTTTTCAATAAGGGAAAACATTTAGATGTTGCATTCTTTTCATAAATAGCAATAAAGGAAAACATTTCCTTTTTATGTTTGACAAGTAGTTTTATGTATTTTGTGTACATTAGGTACGACTGATGGTTTGATTGATGGATAAACATGTCTACTGTTTCTAATGGTGGTGTCTATTTCTGTTGGTGTTTTCTCACTCATGCAGTGGTGTAGATATTATTTTGGTAAATATTGCTTTGTAGCGTATTCAGATAAGACCGAGATTTTCTTTTCGTTGTGACACAAAAAAACATAAAGAATGTAGGCCTACTCCACACCAGGATGTTGCTGGTTAATTAGGAAAGCGTGGTGTGCTTGAGGACTTTAACGCGAGTTGAGTAGAAGTTTAACGAGTCAAAATGCCCCAGTTAGACTCGTCTGCCACAACTGAAATTCCATCACGTTGTGACCCAGTGGAGACATGCAGAAATCTGTCATCCAAATCCGTCACACACTGCGATGCACGCTATTTCAACAGACGTCTACGCTTTGACTGGCGTTCGATCCATTTCCCCCAAACACTGTCTGCCTCGTGACCGAGTTTCCCCCACCCGCTAAAACCGCACCGAGCACGCCCTGAGGACACAGGAGAAAGCAGAGCACCATCTCTGTAAATATTTGCTGGTCAAGTTGGCAACGATTATCGCGGCCGCTCTTGACCAACATGCCTCAGTGGTCTGAGTCAGGAGCGCTGCCCAGAGCAGACGGCGGGTGTAAGCAAACATCGCAGTCTGCCCCGGGACCATGTGCGCTAAACAACACTGGCATTACGTTGTCGAAATGAATTCTTTCGTTTGTTTTACATCCCAAAGTCGTATCATTCGACACTTATTTGGTACATTTATTGATTCAAGATCGGACTATTTTTTTTTTAGGAAGGTTTGGTGGTACTATTTTTTTTGTTATGTGGTTGAGAGTATTTGAGGTTTAGGACTTGGGATGGCTTTGTTCTACGGATTCTGACTGTATTGACCGGGAGTTCTGTGAATAGCATCTGTCTGTGATGGAGCCTTATCTTGACCTGCTCCCTGTGTCCTGACTGAGACCTGTGTGTTGATCTCGCAGAACCCTCCTCAGAACCCTTCGTGTCTAGGCAATGTAGTTAGATGTATTTACAGACAGACGTTTTCAAAACCCGTAGACTTTTAACTGATTTTTATCGACAACACGAGGTCGGGTAATTGGACGAAAGTCTATTAGTTTTCTCTTTCCTTGATGACCGCCACAATGACCAGCTGTGATCAATATAGCGTTATCAATCCATCCGCCTACCCCCAACCACAATGACGTCTGTAGATGTCACGGGCTGTTCAATCATCAATATAGTTGTTATGGACCGCTAATCAACTTGTGTATTATATTTAGACTTAACAAGGATTGTTGAAGCTATTTGTGGTATGTCAACTTTAGCACTATGACTATTAGAGATCTGGCTGGAGTGAATTTATCACAATGTATCGGTTCACTTGCACCCAGTGGGGGGATATGTACATTGTGATTGCTATATTAGGGAAAGAGGAATCTTTAGCGTAATCAGCTATCATTACTACGTAATTATTATTGTTTCGAAGATTGTATTTTTAATGTCTCTCTGAAAATTTACATATGGATTTCAAATGGGTACGTAGGCTACCATATAAATTTTGTAGAAGGGAAATAACAATGAAACTATTTTATCTTTAACTGATCTGAACATTTTAGGGTATTTTCATATAATTCTAAATTATAAACTTGAATGAAAACGACAGGGGTTGCAGTGACCTGAGCAAGTGTAATGGTTAGTGCGTCAAACTCGTCAACTGTTCTATTTTCTGCTTTGTAGAACAGTTCTTTAGATGTAGAAGTTTCAACATCAATGTCAATAAATGTCTTACAGTTCTCATTTGTGCATATTTGCATGTGTGGGTTTCATTGGAATGGCTATTTCCAAGGATATTCTGATTGTTATGAGACCACTGAAATTGTGCAATGCGTCCAAATGTCCCACTCACTCACAGATTACAATAATCAATACAGATCTCCATCATTGTGTTTATTTCTAGCTTTGCGGTCTGTCAGAAAATACTACTTCACGTGTGATACCCAAACAAGACACAATCACAACTGTATTTGTTCCAGTGTAAACTACTCAATGTATAGATTATAACTTTTAAATAGCGATTGTCAATTAATAAGAAATTGGCTGATGAAAGTCGGTTACATTAGGTCCTGGCCTGTATAGGAATGCGAGGCTATTTCTGTCTGCGGGCGATTTCATCATTGTTTCACACTGTATGCTCAGACAGACAGATGAGAGACTTTTTCCCCCTACCTGTCCGCATATTTGGCAAAGCGCCAATGTTTTGGTTTTGTCCTTCAAGCTTTCTCCTTGCCTGGCCTGAAATTACCTAAGTCGGCTAGACAGGAATTTACAGTCCACCAGTCTGGGACCAATCCGGGAAGTCTCACCAGAACTAATGTAAGATGTGTCTCTCCCAGTGCGGTCAGACTGTGGATCTATCCCTACAAACCAAAATAGCTAGTCAGTACCCCAGAGGCAGTTAAGCCTATCCTTGGTGGAATATCACATACATCTGCATTGGAAATAGAAACAGTAGCTAAAATTATATATGGGTTGATAAATGAAATGGGTTTTACCTTAGATAGATTTAATATCTTGACCTTTCTTATATATACACCACAATTCATGGGGCTTACTTTCTGTCACAAATAGAAATACCTGAAACTTAGTTTCTAAAATAATAGTGACAACAATAACAATTATTTTGGGAGGAATGTTTGAAGAAATGTAGTTTGAGAAATGTGTATTAGAAAATTATGGATAGGCTCATTAGTTCAGAAAGACAGCAGTAACTTAATTAATAGTTAATAACTACTTATCTTTATTGGTGTGTATACTTGTACCATGGTTTAAGTACCAATGTCAAATACTAGTGTCCACCAAAATGTTTGCCAAAGTAAATATATATTATATATTTCAACATTTACACAATGATACAATAAAATGTTTTTGTTAATGATCTAATATTCCAATATTATGAAATGAAGAGAATCTTCTGTTTTTTAAAACTTTTATTTCAACAACAGAAACAGCTATTTTGTGTTACGTTTTACAATTTTCCAGCAGCCATAACAAAATTAAGTTTCCAGGTATCGAAATTAACACTAGCCCGGGCCATTTCTACCAAATGCTAAAGGTATCACTATTCGGGGTAGTAAGTTTTAAAGTTAGTTTATATCGCTGAATTATGTCCATTTATTTTCACACATTCTCACAATATTGCCGGGAATATCATGGGGCTAGATGGGGGAATATGACGTGGCTAGACGGTGTCTAATGTCAATGTGACTTGTAAATGTCAGATAGGAATGAATTCTCCTGGAGGTGCCTGGCGTGACAGCTTACTTGTGAGCATCCAGAAAGCTTACTTGTGAGCATCCAGAAAGCTTACTTGTGGATGTCCAGAAAGCTTACTTGTGGGCATCCAGAAAGCTTACTTGTGGATGTCCAGAAAGCTTACTGGAAGTTCTAGAAACTCCAATAACGACTGCTATTGATTTCATATGTATAAATCCTACCTCACATTGTCATTGCAATGGATTCTCTATATTCAAGCTGTTCTGACATTATTATTTATATTAATTAACAATATCGCGATTGGCGTTATGAAAATCACAATTCTATATGGCATCTGTGGTTCTGTAGCTGACAGAAGGTTAAGTTGTTGATTTAGTTACACTAACGTGGGAAATAATTAAGTTATTTTATTAATATTCTGTTCCAAGGTTATTGTTTATGTTCAACAAAATTAATAAACGGCCAGTAGCATTTGGGGGCCATAGAATTTATTTCTATGTTATTCTGACAAGGAAGAATTGGTAAATGTCTACAGGGTTCGGGCGCTCTTCAAGAACCTGCAGACTTATTGGAAGAATAACACCAAATTCCTGAAGCTGTGTTTTCGAGCTTTGGTGAAAAGCTTTCCCACAATGTGACAATTTCTCTTCTGGCCCTTATTTTATTTTGTTGCCTCCTGAATTTGAAGAATTTCTCAACTACAGTTGTAAACAAGTTTATCACTGATCTTGGACAACTTGAACTTATGGCAGATGTTGCAGTTTGGTAACACGTAGGTGACATTCAGCAGTTTATGATGACAATAATGCATGTGTTAATGGCAATAGTTATGTACTGACAGTTATTGCTAAATCTATTTAATATTTAATATACTGAATATGCCATAACGAGAAGTGCCTGTGCCTAATGCAGCAGGGATAGGGTTAAAAGAGCATTTGGTGATTGTTAGTGCTGTACTGCATTAGTTTCCAATCTGAATTTTGTAAGAATTGGTTATTAGCATACTTGTGAAAGTGACTATATTTTGATAATCATTTTTCAAATAATGAATTGCAGAAATATGTATACATTAAATACTTTTGGAAAGTAGCACATCAAAAGGAAAATAGCATTCACAGCAGTGATATTATCAGTTGACCATCTAATAGTACTTGTAATTTATATCCCATTATGCACACATCTATGCATATTTATAGATATTAATTGTCCACATTTAGTGAGCTGGGTGAAGGTCAATGTCATTAATATGTCATTTATGCACCTCTATTTGTATGCAATGTACAAGTTTAAGTGTTAATCTCATATCTGGATATAATAATTCTCACCTGTTGGTTGTTGTGTGAATTGTGTCAGATTTATGGTGAATTCTACTTCTAGATCCGATACAGTATGCATGTCCACCAGACAGATGAATTAAATTGATTCATTTTCAATAAATATACAATAATTTAGATTAAACTTGCATATATTTATTAAAGTAGATTATAATATGTAAATTTGCAATAATTTCAGAAAAAAATACCATTTTATTAGTAATTGGCTTTTTTCCAATTGCTATTGTAATATAATTGTATATACTGTATTATGCATTTGAATCAAAGATGATAAAGCTTTCATGAGTTATCCATGGATTAAGATTCTACTATGAATTTTAACATTGTAAATGAACCAGCGTTACCGTTAAGTGTAATACTGTCCACACAATGGCCGTGCTTATTGTGCAATCTGATTTCACTCAAGGCCGATGTTATGAATATGATATTCCTGCAAGTCACAATCGTTTGTTTAGTAAATGTTTGTAAATATTGTCAATCTGAGACTGAAGTGGAAAGTTTGCACTGACCTAGCCATATTTGACCACCCTAGTAAATTTCCATTGACCCATTGCGGACCAGTCGAGGCCACTTGACCCATTCTATGCTGCCCACTGGGCAGAATTATCAATGTTTGTCTCCGGACAGTTTAATATTGACCATCCACTGTCCACAAGTTTCGATCTAATTTTGGACGATTTTGGCAAGGAGTTTCGTCGGGACCTTTAAGCTGGGAGTCCATTTACTAGGTCGCATATTTTCAATAGTGGCCATGGTGGCCATTTTGAAATGTAAAATTGCCAAGCATTCCTAATATAGTTCCCCTGTTTACCTTGTATGCTCCTGGTATACATGGACAAGTTGCTGGTATGGATCAGTTTGTGATGACTAGTTTTATGGCATTACAAACATCGATCTTATTTTATTATATGCAAGATACTTGTATGCAAGACAACATTAGGATTACATTGATATATGCATACAGTTAATATAAATATTAAATATTGTAGATCGTTCATAACATATGTAATATCTTCTCATGTTATGATGTATGTGCCTGTATGAGTCTTTATGTGCCTTTATGAGTCTGAAGAATTCAGATGTTTTTACAAGGTTTCCATGTTGAAATTGCCATATCTCTACTGTATTATATTGAAAATTACAATCTCTGTATTTCATGATGGTTAGTGCCTCTTAAAGGTGCATATATTAATAGGAGTAAGTCTACATTGTACAGTACATGTTCTATAATATTTCATTGATACAGCTAATTGTTTATGGCAGAAGAACCAAGCCACAATGTAGTGTTACAGTAAAACCTACACACCATGGCTGGTACAGATGAAGCAAGGGAGATAACTGGTCACCAGGTATTCTGACATTGCATCCCTACAATGTTCACAGCTTATGAAACCATTTACCCATTGCAGAGACAAATTCAGTTTCCCAGTCAGGATTCAAACTCAGACTTTTAGGTTGTAGTGGACACTGTTACAGGGCTATCCCACCGCCTGTGTGTGCATGGTATCACTGCGTCCTGTACCTTAATAATATGCGCATGCATTCCTTGCTTGATTCTGAAGTCGAGTTGCCATCTATCCAGGAGTGCTTTCACTTCAGGCTTGTTATACTTTAAAAACATTATTGTTTCACAATTTCCTTTGTTTCAAGGCCTGGTTTCTCTGTCTATCTCCATTCCTCCACTTGAACCGTCTCCACCAATAAGGGCAGTCAGAACTGGAGGGACGACTTGACTATGAAACCAGCAGTGAAGTCTCTGCTGCTGCTTCTTCTGGCTCTGTGCCAGGATTCAGTAGAGCAGATATATTTATGTTCTGTTTATTTTTGACACATTCTTAGCGGAATACTCACCCCCGAACATTCTTGTTCCTCATTCCCGGGATTGCAGTATACCATTGGTTGGGGGAAAAGATCGCTGCAGACCTGGACTCGCCAATGCTGGGGAGCTTCTCTCTCTCCAGTGCTGGGGATCTGCTCTCGCTGATTGTGATAACATACCTGCATGGTATGGCACATGTGTTGGGGGATGTTTGGTAGTACCACAGATCTGCACATTCAGCAGGTTTGTTTGTAAGCAATGCCCTGTCCGCGAGACAACCTGTATCCTTGTATAGTGTTGATGTCGCAGACTGAAGCTGAGATGGCTCAGGGGCTTCAACATGATCACGAATAGTAATCTAGGACATGGTGACACGTACTAGTTAGTACCATAATATACATGTACTAGTACTAGTACTAGTATATACTGTACTAGGATGTCACTAGAACAGTGGCTATGGATTTCACTAAGGATTATATTATGTTGTGTTCAATGGAAGTATTATTTTTTTATGATATGATTATGGAATTTGTTGTAGAATCTCTTTGGAATACAATTCTTCCTACTATTCTGAACATGCCATTAAGACTTGTATTAATGATGGTGCTGTATATCTTGAGATGGGATTCTTTTATGATCATTAGCTTGATCTGAATTAAGTCATGCCATGTATATCAATATTATATCAAGTGTTTAATTTTCTTGCTGTTGGAATTAAAGTACATATATACTAAATACTTATGTCCTTGAAGTACCTTGTAGTGATTATGACTAGAATATAATTAAATTGATATATTTGTATTATTACCCAGTCATTTTATAGTATTAGCAATATTTTGTATCAGTTCATGCAAATTGAACCTATCTTCTTATGTTTAATAATAAGTGTGACATTTGGTACAGGTTTGTGTGAGACAACAGTTGACAGGAAGTTCTTGTTGGAAAACAACACTCCTTCCATCCTGTGTCAGATCTGACTCAGTCACACATATCTTAGCTGCGTAAATCTCCATATCTTAGCTGCGTAAATCTCCTTATCTACAACATTTCACTTTGGATGTGATAATTAGAAACATTTTGGTTGGGATTTTCTCTGTTGACATTTTTGTTTTAATTATCATATAGTTCTGTATGTAATGTGGCATAGTTTCTCACATTACACCATTGACATTTTAATACCATGATTGATGTGGTCCTGTTGCATTGGTGCCCACGGTTTATTTGAGTTGATTCTGGCTGGTTACACTTGGTGAATTGTGCCACAGAGAAATCCTACATACCTGATAGTTTCCAAATTTCAGCATTCATGTCTTAAAAAAAACTAATCACATTAATGTAGAGGGAAAGATTATAGCTATTTTGAGTAAAATAACAATTAACATATTGTTTGAAGCATTGTTATGATATGTAATGGATGCTGTAGACCTATTTACATCAATGAAGGTACTCTAATCAATGGTAATACGTATATTGTGCGTTAAAAGAAACGTAAGCATCGTTCTGACGTCGTATTGCATTGAATTCCTTTATAAGGCCAGTGGATCAACAAATCTACATCTAGACATCAACGAGATGTCAAACACACAAGCCACATCCATTCAATACAAGAATGGGTGTAAATCTATATCACAGAAATTCTTGTGCTTAGATGTACACATTAAATATTTTTCTAATTCTGTCGGTGTTTGAAATCTCAGTAGAGTGGGCGTGTACTGTATGATTATGTTACTGTATTCCAATGAATTAGTAGTCGTCACCTATGGGTGAAAGATTCCCGCTGTGACGTAAAACAATAATTCATTCATTCATTCATTCCAATGAATTAGTTCCAGCTGTATTGTATTTTACAACAGCGTGGGAGTCTGGGTAACAGGCACATGTAATTTTATTGATATAGAACAGCGGTCAGTGTTTTCTTGCTGTGTCACGAAGTTCCACGTCTACTATCTAGTACATGCGTACGTACCGCTGGACAGGTCATGCGTACGATTTCACTTCATTCATACGGATTCAGTTCATAGGTGGAGAAAGCCGAACTAAGGAAGAGATGATCTAACCGCCTGTAGTGCAAAGCTATATTTGTAGATAGTTTCCCTTTCTGTGTTTGTGAAAAAAACAAAACCTTTGTTGATGTTCTCAAATAGACTTGGGCGTAGTATGTCTCTGTGTTTGTAAGGATTGTCCAACTTATGTAATGAATAGTGTTGCTAGTCGTTTCATCATTTTAGTTGAAGAAGGTATATTTCTCAGTTACTTCTATCACCTTGATTGGCTTGCATCTATTGAATAATTCCGTTACTAATTTTTTAAAATCCCAATCTTTTCAATTTCAAGGTTCTGTTGGTATGACATAGTCCACCCATGATTGTTGCATCTTGTTGTGTTCAATCATCCATTGGTCGTATTTCGATACAAGAGGATTGATAAATAAGATAATAATATATCACCTTGCTGTACACCTTGTTCACATGTTTAATGTAGGCCATGTACCACGTTGTCATTGCTATAAATACCCGCAATGGACTCCACCGTGATCACCTGACCACTCCTATCTACTTCTTATCTGTGTTTACTTCTTCAGCAAACGTACCTGTACTACCTGGGAATCTGTTCATCGTGAAACGCGAGTCCCTTATCGCTTATGTGACGTCGTTGTTTTTCAGTGTCGGTTCGTAAAGAGAGATCAATCAGTTAGATAATGTTTCAATCGCATGTTATGTAGATAATGATATAAGTATATATGATAATATGTTATTTGATATGAAAATCAATGATTACAGAGTATGATAGGGTAGTACCAATTGTGACAACACACCATGTACAAGGCGTACAAATACCATATGTACACGGAAGTACAGGTATCTCTGGTGGTAGTAACAGATAGTACTTTGTACCTGCTGTCCATCAACACCTATACCTATAGTTATTGCATTGATACATAAACATGTTTTATTAACTTTAATTAAGCTGTAAATGACATTTTCTGACATCATTATTATGCAATTCTGTGATGTTACAATACAAGGAACCATCATTGTGGCCTGACTGAAGACGTAGTACCAAGTCCAGAGTATTGTTTACTGGTGAATACCACGACCAGGGGTGCGTTCAAAGACGCAAGCGGCTTGCAAGCGGATTACCAAACTAGCCACTGTCTCAATAATCGTATGAACCGTACATGGGACAGGGAACCCGTTTAGTTATGCGGCTTACTCAGCGCTTGCGTCTTTGAACGCACCCCAGGTCTTCTGGGTCTATTCCAGATTCCTTCCTTTCCACATCAATGACATGTGTGCCTATGTCCACGTCTGTAATATACCACCCAGCACTCCTTTACTTCATAAACAAGCTGCTTTAGTAGGACTCCATTGAGTTCATAACATTGACATGAAAGTATTGCATTAAAATAAGCAGTTTGCTTGTTTGCCAATCCACTTTCAGTTATTTTTTAAATAAAATATGTTTAAACCAACATGAAATTATTTGTCGTCAAACTAAATTCTTAATAGTAAAGTTCTGAATATTACTGGTCAGATCTAGAAAAGCAATTGGCATATGCTGTGTGTGTCTGAGTGTGGTGTGTGTGTGTCTGAGTGAGTGTGTGTGTTTTTAGATATATATATATATATATATATATATATATATATATGTATATATCATGTATGTGTGTGTGTGTGTGTTTAGGTATAAGTCTGTGTCTCTGTGAGTGTTTAATTATCGTTGATGAGTATTCATCTGGACGTTAGCTGTTATTCCAGGATATGTAGTTGCACATGTACGTGCAGAGAGGACACTTGTTTACAATTAGTGTGAACATAGGTGAGATAGTGAATCACCCTGGCTGTGTCCCTATTTGCACCTGGATAGCACCTCTATGTTGGAGTCAGTTGTTGTTACACACTCGCATCATGGAGATAATTATTATCCAGGATGTTTGCACAGCTTCAGGTATTTTGGTTAACTGTTTTTGAGTTGCCTGTATTAAATTTGCGATTATCATAACATGTAATCCTGACCAAAATAAACAGAATAATATCATCTTTTACAAGTGGCATATACACATTGCCAGTAGACGCCAAGAATGTCCAAGGTGACACTTGTTAGTGGTTTGTTTTTCTGACCTGTTTCTTTTATTTCAATTTTTTTTTAAAGAACTTATGGTTATCAGTAGTAAAAAAACTGACCTTGTTTTGACATTCATAAAGATTGACACTCTATTTGTTTTGTGTTCATTATTTGAAAAATATTTTGATTGTTTTCTAAAAATATGTTATTTTCAAGCAACATCATCACGATTTGCATTGATTATTTTCTGGATTATGTTTCATTCCCCATGCAGAGCATATTTGTTTTTGAATAAAAATATGACCGATATATTTATGTTACACACAGACAACATATTGAAGTGTAATCTAGAATCATATTTCAATCCTTCAGTGATTTATTATTTGGTGCAAGTCAACAAGTTACCAAACACCAATGGACTGAATATTCGGCTGCCTTGTTTTGATGGCAATTTAATAATGATGGGTGCACACTGTTTGATGCCATACATTCATAGCACATTTCCAGCTCAGATCCATTATTTGGACAAATTGTATCTAAATCTGGACTTGAGATCAATAAATTTACAAAAATCACAAAATCCTTGACCTGTCGCAGATTTGTTCTAAATTTATCAACTCATATTGATATACTTTATATCAAATGACATTGTATTATACAATGTATCTGTTCAAGATATCAATTTCAACCTTTAGTGTGTTATTTCATTTGTTATGAAAAGCATTGCAAAATTACAAACTGATGACTATGAATGAAATATTTCAAAATTTGTCTTCTCTAAAACTGATTAAGCTATGGATGTTTTTATCTCCAATAATGAACAGTGAGCACTCGGTCAGAATCTGAAACCATGATGAGGAAGCCAGTGTAAACATGTATGTTTATGTACTGTAGGCGATACTGCCTGTTTGATAGGGCTATATTGGAAGTATGTGTAGATCTATGTCCATGCTATCTGTGAGTTACATGTTCTGCTGTCAGCAGGGAGCCGTAAAACATTGGCTTCGTGACGGAACATCCCTGATAACCCACTTCATGTGTGTCACTGAGCACACGTGTCACTGAACACTACCAGATGAGAAGTCATTGACTCAAATTGGTCGGAGTATGTCAGAACATTTGTTATTATCGTTGTCATTATTATGTCATCGGAAGACCTTGCATGTTCGTCGCCTATCGGTGAAAAATTCCCGCTGCGATGTAAAGCATAAATTCAATCAAAAATCACTGTGGAAAGTTGGAAGTATTTTGGTAACCAATGTCACAATTCACTATTGGAGCCTCATGCAGATTCATGGTTGCTTAGAGAAATTACTTTCTGTTTGTTTCTACCCAGTGTTTTTGTTAGTGCTTCTTTTTCTACTAGTATGTGTATATAAATATCTTTCTACTTTCATTTTCATTTCTTTTCATTTCTATTGAAGCTGTATTTATATATAAATATTTTTCTACTTTCATTTTCATTTCTTTTCATTTCTACTGTTTTCATTTGCTACCTGTAGTTTCTATTTTGACCTCACTCTCACCTCCGATATTAAGAATACTGAATGTGTAAATATTCATTGAGCATTGTAAAACTACAGTTAAGCCATTATAGATGCTGTTTATGAATTCATTATCATTTGTCTTGTTATGCCATTATTATCCTTGCCACATATGAGAGTGAAAATCTGCAAAGCAGTTAGATATATCAGTATCTGATAATATTACACATTTACAGTGTCACAGTCTTACTGTTAGCGATTGTATTGATGGAACATTTGTAGTATTCATTCATGGCTATACGACCTTCATTTATTACCAACAGTTGCTGCTCTGAATAGTCTATGCATTAAGACGACTAAACACTAAACACTAACCAGCCTGAGGTTGACAGTTTAGCACATTTGGTGCCAGGGACGTTTTAACCTGGGATACTTTGATATCTGGTATGCAAGCTATGTATTAACGATAAGATCAATGACTGTAAAATGTTTATAGCTTCATAGTTGTCAGGTCACTGCCCTGCGATGTGAATACATTTAAATTCATTACAGACGGTGAGCAATATGTCAGTCTTGAATATCATGAATAAGCAAGTGGTTGCATTTCACGTCAAGGCTAGCTATTTTAATACATATAATTAGATGCTTGCTTACAATGTCATTGGCAATTCTGATGCTGCTAGTTCCAGCGATAGAAACTAACTTTAAAACTTACTAGCCTGAATAGTGATACAAATAACAAATGTTATGAATTTCTACTTGTCCTTAGGATAACTTTAGCATTGCGAGAAATGGCCTGGGCTAGAGGGCTAGACTGTTAATTTTGATCCCTGTAACAAGTTTTAAGTAACAGAATTTTTATTTTATTTTTCATTTGGTGAACCTTCTGGTATATATAATCTAATGGTATACAACATTAATTTATAAATATATGTAGTTTGACATTATTGAAATAACTGTGTTGTTTCTTGCATGACATTCACCTTAGGTTTCACTGTATAGAATGTCCTTTCAATTGTTTGACTAATGTTATATATCATTGGACAAGAAGACGTTTATGGGCAAGGCTGATGTTTAATGCTACATCCAGTCATTAACACAGTAGTTATTTGACAAAATCACATGACAAGTGTCTTAACATGCTCAGTAGCCTTGTGATTTGTAATTGATATCAACTTAACAATTTGGGGGCGTATTCTTGAAATGTGCTTTCAATTTTCTTAGGATGTGCATAACAGATGCATAGGCTAACTATGCAAATCTTTAAAATTGTAGGATGATCGTAAGAACATGCCGAGAATAGGCCCCCTGTATCATTTGACATTGTTCAATACAAGATTGTATTTTATGCCAGTGCTCCCAAGTTACTGCTAACTCATAGATCAAGATGTTATTATTGATTTTTCCCACACTTGTGTCTGTACAATATATAATGTTATATTTTTTCTTGTTATTGTATATCGTTCACGTGCAGTTATGGAACAATATTACTGTCAAGGATCAAAGAAGATGCAACAAATTAGCAAATAAATTGCTGTTAGATTTCCCAAATTTCAAAATGTCAAAAAATCTGTAAATTAGTAAATGTATGAAATGTTACGTATTGAGAGAGAAAAAAAACGTCTGAGCACCAGCTGGAGTATTTTCAAAGAAAGCTTTTATTTGATTCCCGAGTATGAAACATCTGCACCACACGTGTGGTTAAGACTGGCTCCATGTCAGCCAGAAAAAGAAAATGCGATAATAAGAGTTCTGTTGATAACCTGTATTAATTTAATGTCGGCTACCGCAAATATGTGATTTGTCACGTCAGCTGTTGTTAGGAGTGGGTGTTGACAGTTGGCATTATTTTAAATACAATCATTTGTAATTAATCAGCGCCAGTATTCTCATGTACTTATGTATTATTACTATGTTAGGTAGGTATGTTGTGGAAATTATTTGCTGTTTTCCTAATTGTTTTCGTATTATTTGGAATATTAACCATTTTTCAGTAACAGAACCAGTTCAAATTGTACTTCTAAATATGCTTGTGCTGCACTTTATCGGATTATTTTATCAGGTGACGTTACTTTGAAAATTGCATTGGAAATTATTATTATTAAAAGTGGATTTTTTTAAACGCACCGGTAGATCTATTATGGACTGGAGTATACATAAAATGTGTAAATCGAACCTATATTAATATTTGGTGAATTTAAAAATAAATTGGAATGCATGTTTTGAAAGTTGGGACCGGATATCTAAGTCAAAGATGTAGAAGGTAAACATTATATTCCAACCACTGTGGTAATATTAACAAAAGTTTATTAAGTCAGATTGATATTATGACATAAAACGGTATATTTTAAGAATGTGAACAACTGTTTTTCTCTCATAAATTACCTGTACTTTGTCCTGTTTGCTTATTTTGTATAATAATACAATATCTATTGACTCTGACATGAAGCTGTCTCCTATTGACTGTGTATACAGAGGTTATGTACCAGCACATCCAGACCAGGGGATATATACTGCGTAATACCACATGTGCCTGGTATTGATTAGATGACATTACATACATTAAGAAACTGACCTAGCAAGGTCACACCGACTTTTATACACCGATTCTGACTTTTGTTCACCGGTTCCTTGGTGTTGCGCAAAGTTTTATAACACTGTTGACAGTCTGGAGAAATATTGATTTGTCTGTGTATAATACTGTCAATTTTAAAGTGAATACTAGTATGCAACAGAAATATATTGATGCTTTTGAAATTACGCCATGAATGATGGTGAACATTAGTGAGAATCGTGCTGTATTGTGGAACGTTTCTTTTACAGTATTACAACAAATAAGGTTGCACTTGATAATGCAACCTTTTTATTCCCATTCAGAATGACATTCATGGAGTCATGAATATCAATTTCAGACACATTTTGCATCTATTTAGTAGTTGTGAGTGAAATGTTCCAGAAGCGATGTAAAGCACTAATCCAATCAATCTAGTTACAGTATTAGTTATTCGTGCTAGAAATGTGATACAGCTGAAGCACAGTCGAATGGCTTTAATTGGTTCCAGTCATAATGCCAAGTGATCTACTGAGCCCATGACACTGTTAACCCTCTCCCTGCTGGATTAGTGACAGGCACTGCTCTTTAGGACATCTTCTGTTGCCTCCAGCAGGGAGAAGGGTTAATATGCTGTGTCTATTGTTATATATCATATGCACACAGCAAATCATAGTAGCTTATTGTAACTGTTTGATTGATACGCATGAGAGACTTTCTCATGGGAAGCATTCAGATAGAAGCATGTGGACAGACATGAGTGAATGGAACAGGTTTTCTCAAGTCCCAGATATTTACAGACAGCTACTAAAGGCAATGAATCGGGTTCACTCAAGCGTGACATGATGCATAGAACATCCTGTATGACTACTAACTAGTATTCTATTTAATTATGTTCACTAGTGACAAGATCTACCACACAGACTGCACCCAAACAACACCGGATTTTTATATTGCCTGGGAAATATTCCATTGATGACTCAAAGCCTTCGGTGGAAGATACCTGTTGAGCCACCTTGGTTGAGCCAACTGCCTTTTATAAGAATGTGTATTGTAGGGAAAACATTGTGTATCGGGAATGTTTGGGGAAAGTGTATACAGATATCTGAGTACGTACTATGAATGTACTGGGTACATGTACGAGTCTGTGCATGCTGGTAGTTATCATAAATAGTGTCTACAGGATTTCTGTAGGAGGTGTAGCCAAAGGGAAGTTTGTGACGGCAAGACGTGAACACAGCCTTCATAGGGAATTCTGCTGCATGTGGAGAGATGATCGGACCAGAAGACCCATTGTGTCTGGTTGCTGGCTAAGATCAATGCCCCGGGATTACGAAACTTTTCTGAGTACAATTTCATGCTCAACTCGAAAGTTGTGTTCATAAATCCCCATATACAATCTGAGCTTGAGCATGAAATTGTACTCGAAAGTTTCGTAATCTCGGGGCCAGGCCCCAAGGTTATGAAACTTTTCTGAGTACGAACTCATGCTTAACTCAAAATTTTGTTAATAAGACGTCATGTAAATGTTGAGCTTGAGCATGAAATCGTACTCAAGGTTTCGTAATCTTGGGGCTAGGTTAACACAGCACTGCTGATTTGTGAAATTAGCACTAGTGTGTCGAACCTCGTAGGGACTATTACACAATAGCGGAGGAGACATATTTAACATAACAGGGTTACAGGGGTGTTACATTGGAGATTTGTCAACCACACAGTGGTGGAAAGCTTTTTGGAAGTACACACATGATTTCATGTATGTCAAGTGAATGCACTTTGCAGTTATAGCTAAGAACTAGTCCAAAACAACCGTAAATCAGTGATAGTATACATTTAAGGGTTTTGTTCCAAAGGGCAATTGTAGCACTATGACTCATGAGTCGTTTCGCTATACTCATGTTACATGTATAATGAACTATACGACTGTCATGGCCCTAGCTACGATCATTCTGTGGAACACGACTCAGTGTGGTAGTCTGAGGACTTCTATCTTGCAGAATACCCACTGGGTAAAAAGAAATTGAAAACGTCGGCGACCATCTTTGATTTTACCTCAATTGAGTACTTTCGCATAATCACATTTTTGTGCAGCATCTGGATAAGCAAGCAGCAGTCATAATAACATGATATACCACGGAAGGGACGAAACTATAGGGAGTGTAGTGTACCGTAAACTTGATTTCTATCTATCAGACTAACAAGAACATATTACAACCACCAATAAACCAATATACAGTAGCCCTCTCTTATGCTAGTAATGTACTCATTGGGACCGGCTATGTTTGTCCGTTATATGCAAAGTCAGTTAACGCATATGCCGTAATTAGCGTTAGACGGGACCGGGACTTCAGATTCAGTCCGTTATAGGCCAGTGTCCGGTTTGTCCGAGGCCGGTATATGCGAGGTCTACTGTTAAAGTAGCATATTTAATATGCAAGGGAACATGTATTATTTCATAGAAAATGTCTATCTACAAATTAATGCAGCGACACAGTTCCACGGAGCACTCTAGTTGTTTCTACTATAGTAGATAATACACTATCGTTTAAATGTATAACATGGACACACCATTTACTACTATAAAGCCATCTACTGATCCGCTGTGACTGCTACAAAGCCATCTACTGATGCAGAAGTAACATTGGAAGAACACATGCAGCTGTGCCGTGCAATACCGGAAGTGGCATCCAAGCTGCGACATCAGAAGTAATTACAACGGATAGATTGTGGACGCACCTTCCTCCCTACATATCCATGTTTTGTTATTGCTTTTTATCGTCTACAAAACAAAACTGTTACTAGTAAAGGTCGCACGGCACATTTAATGATTAACTTTGCTTTGTAGAAAGTTCAATAAAACACAAACCAAAAGAATTAGTGGATTCATCGTAATAGCTGTAAATTAACGTGTTGTTTCCTTCAAATTACTTCTAATTCATTTTAGATATCAAGGATCAAACGAACGGTCAAGGTTACGTTTTGAAATAGAAGACAATTTCATACTATAGTCCAATATATCGTCTAGTTTGTAAACTATTTCAAGTGTTATTCGTTACACACGTGTTTAGTCCTGCATTGGTGTATGTCAATGACGTCATGACTGTATCGCATTGCCTGTCGGCGTTCTAAAGAAGATCTAGCGACACTGCTATCTCATGTTCCAAGACATTCTATAGTTTTTCGTAATATGATAACCCTCGTGCGTTATAAGCTTGAGCGTCTTTGAATATATTTAGAGAGATGTTCGTAGCTTTACCATTGTTTCGTAAACGTCACCTTACACCTAGACGTTTTTCAGGAAACGAAGAACGTCATAGAGGCTCTTACCCTCCTGGTGCGTCCTGTTGTGTTGGAAGACCATCACAACCCTCCCACCTTTCAACAGGGAGACATCCCTAGAGGGTGTTTGGACCCAAATGTGGGCCATGGTGCTGACATATCAGCCAGCCGGAACCATTGCCCCATAAAGGTGATGCCGGCTGTAAATAGTAATTTTTCTTTAAACTTACGGGAGGAAAATCAAATCGAAAGACGTTGAGAGTCTTTAAATATATATTGTAAAATAATTGCGTACCCTTATTTTTGAAAAAGATTAAAATCAT
>JAUTBV010090644.1:0-14610 GCA_032361325.1 Lepetodrilus fucensis | reverse complement strand
ATGTTATGTTATGTTATGTTATGTTATGTTATGTTATGTTATGTTATGTTATGTTATGTTATGTTATGTTATGTTATGTTATTGAACGTTATGTTATGTTATGTTATGTTATGTTATGTTATGTTATGTATTGTCTTAGTTTTGTGATTTTGTTTGTGAATTTGTTATGAATTTGTCAACAAATCGGGTCATTAAATCCAATATTGAGTTCTGAAAATGGTTTTATTCACATGTTCACAATTAGTATTCAATGATATTATCACTATGCATAAACATAATCATTTTGTGTTTTTTACCATGGAACTTTTCTTATTCTGTAAATGTAGATCATTGATGAATATTGGTGTTCTGGAACTTGCATATGTCTCATTCTGTAAAAATCTATGCTCATGTTGTATCAAACTTTAACACCAAGGTGTAAATATATTCCGTATTATATATCATAATGGCACTATTGAGCATTACCAGAACATTATTTAATAAATTGTAAATATTGTCACCTTGCCTTTCCTTTCTTAATTTTTGCATGCTATTGTTGTTTTGCATTTTTTGGGACATTACCAAAGAAGTCTGCTTTTTGGTTTCTTTTAAGGATTTTAAACAGCATTTCAAGTGCTAATCTTGTATGTGTCTTTTCTATTGCTGATATTATTGCTTATTAGGCAACAAGGAACCACTATTAATAAGCTGTGTTTTGTCAAAGGTGACATATTTATTAATATGCTACAATTTCAAGTTCAACAATTTCTGATCAGTATATTACTATTGCTATAGATTTACCTATTCAAGATACAAATTGTAATTCATCTTCAAAGAAACTGTCATTTCTGATAAAAATATACGTAGATATTTAAAGAACTAGTCATTAAAGTTCTGGTGCATTCTAATTCTCAATCAACAATCCAAAGGTTGAATTAAATTGAATTACAAATTTCAGGCTGACTATTTGTTATTTACATTTTAGTTGCCGTTATAATTGAGTTAATATTGTTAGACAATGTGGAGCTTTGCCAGCTTGCCAACTTGCTATGGTGATGGTACTGATGAAGATGTCTATATTGTAGTAATAATGCTGCTATGTGAGGAACTCCTTCCAAAACCTTTTTAACCTTATCACACCCTTCCAGAACCACATTATTAAGTAGCGGAGTGTGTAGTTTCTTCTGTACCGCAGTCAACATTCAAGGTTTTAATTGAAGTCATGCTGGGAAGAATACCCTGGGAATGCTTCTGTTGCCAGGGACAGATGATCATAGTATCTTGCATGGGTGTCTGGGTAGGAGTAATTTTGAATTCAGGTACCGGGTATTGTTTTGTTCAGAATGTCATGGGAATGATATTGTTAGGTTCTTCTGTTATCAGGGACAGACGACAAGTAGAATGCATGATGGTAGGGGTTGGGGATGTTGTGAAGATGAGATTATATTCCACCGTTATCAGGGACAGATGACAAGTAGAATGCATGATGGTAGGGGTTGAGGATGTCTTGAAGATGAAATTAAATTCCTCTGTTATCAGGGACAGTTTGCATGATGGTAAGGGATGGGGAAGATTTTAATTGATTCCATGCTGGTCAGAATGTCTTGGAGGTGACATTACATTCCTCTGTTGCATGGGTGTAGAGATAAGGGTAGGTGTGGGGGTAGAGATGGGGGTAGGCATGGAAGTAGTAGGTGCTTGTGGGAGTTGGAGTTGAGGAGAAAGAACTGATGGATACTTTGTCCCAAGAGAAAACAAAGCTGCGATTCTAGCAATGACTTCATGTCATGGACAGGGAGATGTGCCAGCTTTCATATATGCCATCTGAGGATCTATGGACTAGTTCCAGTGTTGAAGTTAGTAGACACTTCATTCAAATGAGGGTGTCTCAATGGAGATGTTTCAACATGTTAAGTTGGGGCTGTTTATACTGTCTAATGTCCTGCAGCTTTTGTTTGCTTATTAACAATCTGCCTGATTTTATAAGCTTAAGAGTTTAGAAAAGAAAATCAGCTTTTTAAAAATAAAAAAAATGTCATTCTCATGAATGAAAATACACTTAGATTATCAATGCAGTTTCATAAAGTACACTCTAAATTGAAATACATGGAAGCAAAAGTTTCAGCATCAAAGAATATAGAGCGGTAACAGTTCCCCGATTCAATGGGGTAAAAGTCATGGTGAGTCTGGCCTGCTTTGTTATGCATTTGTATTCCAACTAACACGCTCTTTGAATGACAGCTTTTGAAGAAGCTAACATGCATGGGAGGTCTGTCTGCTTGCTTCTTGTAACACTGGTGTATTGGGAGTATGGTGTGTCCTCCTTGATAATGCCTTGATGTGCTGAGTGTCCCAAAGTAATGATTGCCCCCAAAGTAATGATTGCCCTGAAGTAAAGATTGCCCTGAAGTAATGATTTCCCCTGACATGCTTACCACATGAAGTAATGATTATCTGGAAGTAAAGATTGCTCCAAAGTAATGATTCTCTGGAAGTAATGATTTCCCCAAAGTAATGATTGACCTTGACAAGATTCACCCATGAAGTTAATGATTATCTAGAAGTAATGATTGTCCTGAAGCAAAGATTGTCATGAAGTAATAATTGCCATGATTTAATTATTTCCCCTGAAGTAATGGATGTCACCTGAAACAATGATTGCCCTGAAGTCATGATTGCTAATATGTAATAACTTCCCTTGAAGTAATAGTTTTCCCTTGAAGTAAGGATTTCCCTAAAGTAATGATTGCTTTGAAGTAAACATGTCCCTGAAGTAATGATTGCCCTGAAGTAAGTATTGATCCTGAAGTCATGATTGCCCAAGCAATAAAGCTATGAATAACCAGCCTTGTGGCAAACATGTACAGCTTGGCCCTGTGTTTGTGTTCATATACCAAGAGCATGTGTATTTCACTTATCTTCCGCAACATTACTTATTTCTAATATTGGTTGACTGAAAACTAACACTGCGAGGAAGGGTTTTTTTCTTAGAAAGCTAAGGCATTGAGACATGGTTTGGTGTTAGTTATAGACTATAATGTCTCTTCTTGACAACTGAACACCTTTCTTTGAGATAAGACATACACTTACATGCTTGACATTTTCTAAAACTCTTTCATTTCTTTTGTAATTTATGAACATATTGCAACAGTAGTTGAATGTATCATTGTATATGTGGCTATTTGTAACAAATGATATGTTAGAAAGATAAAACTGTAGATATGTATAATCTACATATGTTGGGGCAAACCACTGAGATATCTATATAATATATTTGTGTCAGAAAAATTATATTCGTAAATCATCAAATAAGAAGATTGCATACATTTACATAGGATATGTTTATGTAGTTACCGGTAAGAATTTATTGCATATCAATTTATTTTAATTTTCCTGAATATTACAACAAGTAATTACAGTCATGACATTACCTATTTGTTTTAGTGTTCAATGGAAGCAATTTATAATTATTCATTTGTATTTTAATTTTCCTTTTGAATAGGCCATTAGCCAAAAAAATAATTACTAGTTCTGGATAGTCTATTCTAGGGATTGTTTCCACTTTTTTGCTTTTGTGTTCAATTTAAAATTACCGTAGGCATATCAGTGATTTTGCTACAAGTTATTGCAGGTATGGTAGTGTAGAAATGTGTGTGTTACATAGCATCATGGAGGGACTTGGAAGCAGAATATCCATCATATTGCAAGGTTTTAGCATGCTCATTAAGCAATTTAATCAAGAATATAGTAGTTCTTGTCATCATACAGATGCATTTCAACCCGATTTGCTTGAACATAATTGTTCATGGCATGTTTTAATGTTAGTTTAAAAAATTCAAGTAAATTGTATCTTATGGTCATATAGCATTTGTAGGTTAACAATGTTAATTTCATATTTTCAGATGACACCTACGTCTTTGCTAAATATTTTTCTATTTATTATTTCACATACCAGTATTGAATAACCTTTAGGGCAACACTGGTTGGGTCCAGCATGGAGAGGGTTAATCACATTCAGCACCAGTTATCTCTCTTAATTATATATTTCAATTGCACAAAAGAACAGTTTAGCAAATTGGGAATGAAATTAACAGGATTTCACTGTATCTGCTTTAACCATCTCCCTGTTTATGCCCACCAAAGATGCCATAGAGCACAGTGATTGTCATTTATCCGACAGGGAGAGGGTTAAGCTGATGTAACAGAAAAATTGAAATGCTAATATATTATGGAATAAACATTCTACCATAAATTTCTAACAATATGTAATCTGATTTTGCACATTGTGGACATTTTACCCTTTTCCTAGTCCTAGTCAAACATAGGTAATTTTTAAAACTTTCTATCTTATGAAGACTGATAGTGTGAAATCCACCATACAGATCACATTCTACATACATGTAATATATTGTGCTCAAACGGTTTAGGATAATATTGGGCTGACAATGTTGTAGTATACCAACTTTTTCTGCTGAAATGCTTAATTGAATATGACCGAGCCAGAAAAAAACACTTGCATTTTTAAAATGTTATTGTTATTTATGGTAGAATGTACATAAAGGTACTGTGTTTTCAAGGTAGCGGTATGTTATTATTGGATTTGAACATTATGGCATTTGGTTTTATGTTACATTTACATTTATTTTACGTCATCAAATCGTATAAGATGCCTCTACATAAGGAAAACACAGTACTTTTGTCTTCAAAGTTATAATTTGATAACGAGCCTGTCAGTTATATGTTTCTTTTTCATATGCTGTTCCTTTCAAATATTTTTAGTTTAATGGTACTAATAATTTAGATGAATATTGTTCTACTTTCCATATTAACAGCCTGCATTGCAATATTTTTGTACATTTACTTCTTAGAAGTGTAAAGAATGTTTACCATCACTTAGGAATTATAAATTAAATTTTGTCTTAATATCCTTCTCAGCTTACAGGTTTTATGTTGATAATATAATATACATGTTATGTCTTTCATATTGGTTTCTTGTATCAACTTTGGAAAACCTTAGATTGTCCTGTACAATACTTAATCAGAAACTACCACTGAAATATTATTACAAGTTGATTTTGTAGATGTAAAATCTTTATTTAATTTTAACCCATTCATTGCATAATTAAATAATTCATTGCCATGTATGGGTGAAAGTTTCCTGCTGCGAAGTAAAGCAATATTTCACTCACTCACACGTTCAGTGTGTTGTTTCTGGAAGCTCTGGTACCCACTATGACACCATAGCACTCTCGTAAGTGTATGATCCCCATGTATTAGAGATCGCTACGAGTAACGAGACTCCTTATGGTCTCATAGTAGACATGAGAGCTTTGAGAAACGATACACTGGACATCAGGAAATCCATGATATGAAATCCACTAAAAAATCGATAAAACCTTTGTTATTTCAGAATGTAAGCCTGGTTACTTCAAGATGGCCAACAAATGTGAAGCTCATTGTCCTCAGCACTATTATGGAAGCGTGGAGGCGGTGCATGTGGCGTCACCACTCCACTCAAACTCCACCAACACCAACACGCAACTACTCCGCACACAGGGGGTGTGCAAGCCCTGTCACCTGTCTTGCCTGACCTGCAAGGGGGCACAACCCGAAGACTGTTTCCAGTGCAACAAAGGTTTTGAGCGCAAGAAGGACTACTGTGAAAAGAAGATGATCTGGGATTTCTTGGACCCCGATGTTATGAAACATCTAGCCTGGGCAATAATTCTGTGTATCGGAGGCATTTTGCTGTTCTCCGTGGTGTTTGGTATCTTGCAGGCGAGGGATCAGAGCAAATTGTGCTGGAGGGTGAAACGTTATTACGTCCCGGATTTCTCCAAGGGACGGTACAACGGTGTGTCTTCAGATTTTGCAGCAGAGGATGCGGAGACAGGCTTAGCCTTCTCTCGGACAGTGCGTGTCGTACAACAGCCAAAAGCTTGATGTTTGTACGTTTAAACAAATAATAACCAAAAATGTGTGCGAGTGCCAGTAAAAAAAAATCATTCATCTATGGAGGTACATACTATTATCTGCTCAGCATCGTGTCTACAGTAACCTTGGTAACCAGTGCAGGGGATCGGCACATTATGTGTTCCATTATAGAGCATTTTGTGTCTAGCGGCCATTATACACACGTTATACGTAATCCTAACATTCTCCTATATGTGTATATTGGTTCAATGCAATCGTACGGTTGCCAAGCACTTCGTACAGATGCATTATGAATCTTTACGGTTGAAATTTGCAGTGCGACTTCTGTTGTAATTGAATTATTTGAACCGAAATATACTTTACTTCCGTTTATTACGAAATAATTGCATCAGATCACATTTCCTTTTAATCTATAATTGCATCAAATGATAGCCTACTTTCAGTATATGTCATTGTAATATGATAAATATCAATATGTAATTTTCTAAATTCCTCTCATATTTGTGGAGCTTAATTATCATTAATATATAGACAATGTTGTACTTTCCTAACCACCATCTATTATTGAAGACAGACAAGTTGCCAGGCTACATTGGACCATCACAATTGTGTTCAGACCGGAGGCTTTGTTCATGCAACACCGCCATCTCGTAGAATGCCTGGAAGATTTTGCTGCTATATAATGGGAGTACATGTGTTAACATTGTATGAAATCTTGTCACTTTCATATGCTTTCCAGTGCTCATGTTTGTGATGTTGAAGGTACTTCTCGAAAATCTGGCAATTCCAATTGTAAATTATTTCAACTGAAGCCATTTGAACCTATTCAATATATTAATTAAAATTTGTATCCTGTACCTATAGTCCTTGTCAAAGACATTGGCAGAATTTTATTTGGATTTTTTAATTTTATTTATTAATTTTTAATTTTTGAAAACAAAGATTTGTAACCGTTAAAATCTTTTTGAATTGCTGCCAATGTCATTGACAAGAGCTTCTGTTCCCATTGCAACTATTCCAAAGAATGACAATCAACAAGAAGACCGACTGAGTTCTGGTAGTCAGGCAGCACTATTTGGTACCCACTATTTAGATATTTGTGTGTATTGTGTGTACCAGAAAGAGAGTTGAAACCATTCACATCACAATGTGTTGTTCCATCATTGCCAAACATCTCTGGTATGTAGTCAAAATTGTATCCAACTATGCATAAAATTACATCAACTGATGAGTTCTTCCAGAGTTGAAGATACAAACCCCAGTCACCTTTAACTTGGCCATTACTGGTGTTATCCACCATTAAAATACAAAGCCGTGAATTCTTTTTCCAAATTTATTGCTAATGAAATTTATGGATTTTAAAATGAATTAAATTTTGAACTGTTATGATCATTTGATTATAATCAAAATAGATGTGATGTCTCGTAAAGTATTCATTTGCCAAATATACCATGGCCAGATATGTATTGAAAATGTGGTTCTCTAAATACATAAAGCTACTCATATTTTGTTTATACAAATGTTGGGTTTTATTTTATTTATTAATATACACATTTGAGTAATTAAATAAGTCAAATGTCAAATGTTTCTCTTTTCTTGCTTTAGTTTTTGGTCAATTCTAACTGTTCACCAATTTCGAGATATGGATTGGTAATAAACATTTCTGAGAAAATAAACAAGCTCAGCTATTTTGAGCATTTCCAGAAAAGCTTAAAACAACTGTTTATCCAGATTTCCTTTATTATCCAGTGCTAGCTGTTTTAGAGAGCCACACTTTCCACAAATCACATTATGTCGCCATTTCAGGTGTCTCCACCAAGTGTCCATTTTACACTGAAATGTTTTTATTGTCATTCAACCTTCCTCCATGTGTGGATTCATTCAATGGGCCTTAATTTGTATATCATGTCATTGTCTATATAACCATCATGTACTTAGCAGGTCAAGTGCTGGATATGGGTCGTAATGACATGTCATTGATGATTTTTATACTTTTTTAGTTGATATTTATTTTGTAACTGTACCAAAGTGTTATGATTTCTATATGGTGAATGTAAGTGCCCAGTCTCTCTGGCTTCATTTGTTTTGGGCACTGGAGAGTTGAGTCGAGTGCTCGGAGCACATGCATATTAGCACTAAGGATTTTAAATAATGCGACAAGAACAGAATTTGAGTGTTTACGGCGTGACTGACCAATCAGGACTGTGGGTGGTACTGAGCAGACTGCAGATTGGCTCTAAGTTGTGTTCTTGACGTTTGATTTGAAATGTCCACACTCGACTCGACACTCATGTCCAAAACAAAGTACAGCTTCTGTGTTCTAGATAGGATGGGGCCACTTCACAAATCTGTCTCATGTAACAATGGCAGGTCAGACTAAGTAATATTCCGATCCCTGTTCCAGCTTACGCGACGACATTACTGTTGAGTTCACGCATTCTGTACAGTAGAACTACATTGCGACACTTTGGTTCTATACATAGACATTGGTACTTGGCACAGTTTCGTATATCAGCCCACCTTGTATAATATGTCCCGGTAGACCGTCGTATACATGTCCATGTTTTATCCTCAGTGTTAATTTATTTCACTTCTATGTCGGGTACCTGTTTCATTTCCTAGGTCACAAATGTCCCTTCTGTAATGTTGGGTAAATGTCTTATGAAATATGTCCTTTGTTTTTAATTCACATCAGCGGGTGACCCATTTGAATAACTATATTTTAGTTTCATATTTTGCTAATGGATTCCAATGCTATTGCCTCCAGGATTTTCATTAATAATTTCCTATTTAATTTGTTTCTTCTTTTTTTTTGTCGGTGTGTATTTCCTCTCACATCAAAACAGCATTTGTCTTTCCCTGTGAATTTGAAAGGTATTGACTGGCCCCAGTTGCTACTCCTCACATAGCCTTTGTATCCATACAAAATATATCTGTACAATGTAACATACCATACTGCAAGTCATGAAGGACATTTGCCATGAAATCAAAACAAATCCAAAATACAACTTAAAAGACTCAAAATATACCAAAACTATGCATTCAAAATTATGTCCAAACCTATGTGATGAATATTACAAACTGCTTTGGAACATCGTTGGAAAATGGACTTTCGATAAACCTCCAAATGGTGTTATTTCAGGAAATATCATAAATACTGATGTGTCATATTTTCTACCTGAAGGCAAGATCTTCCAAGCTACTCTTGTCCAGAAAGATCGATGTAAGGAGTTGGAAATGTACCCTTTTAAAATACCTCATATACTGCTGAAACTAGTTGTATTTGTTGTTTTTGTGAGCTGCATGTATTCATATTTCCTTGTGTAGTATTATTGTCATGCTTCTGTTTAACTACATTAATAAAAAAAGAAAGATATTCCTTTTATTAATGAATATCCATATACTACATAATAGCATACACCTTTAAATAAAAAGACATATTAGTATATCACAGGTGGTATATTTCATATCCTAAACCTATCTCTAAATATTTAATGCGTATGGGTGAAATATTCCTGCTGCAACATAAACCACTAATTCAACCCCACATACACCTCACTCACCCACCCCTATATATAAATAACTAATTTTGTTAAAAATAATGTTTATCTTCCACAGATAATGCCCAGTTAAGTAGATATTGATAAAACATTAAGGTATACCTAAACTGACTTTGCTTGAATCAGTTATTTATTTCAGTGATTGGATTATCATACATTAGTTCTCATCACTCTTTATCCTCTCACTGCACAGACTATGTTGGATAACTCAGGTACTTTCAAGTAGTAATAGGTCTCTCTTAGTTCTTATCTTCTTCATCATGCATGCACTTCCTGTCGCCAGTTGCTATGCTTTCCAGTAGTTGTGCCCCTTTCACTGCTTTTATTGTAGTACTAATAACATCAGTGGATAATTTGGCCTTTAGAATAAGACTGATTTCTCCAGGTTTGGAACTTAACTTTAAAATGTACTTGTCCGAATAATAATATAAAGAACAAAACATGAAATATCTAAAGGATACCTTTACCATTAGGAAAAATGGATCCGACTGTTGGGCGAGTGTCTTGTTCTATCCCTGTTTATATTATCAATCCAAAATATGTAAAAGAGTTATTAAAATTACCATATCATTGTGGGTGGTATATTAGAATATTCACAACTCAACTCTAAACTGGAACATTTTATTTTGACATTTTTCTAGTTTTGCTTTTTATTCATTTAATGTTATATGTCATGTTAAAGTAACAACATTTAATTTTTTCTCAATGGATGTTTGACATATTAGCATTCTACCATTCTGTTCTAGAGGCCAATGTTAAAAAAATAAATTTTGAAGAACTGAATCAAAAGAATATTCTCAGGTATGCACAGAGATACAAACTAACTGCCTTAATTGTAGGTTTAGTTTGTTTATTACCAGATTACAATAGTTTGCATTAGCTTCATGCACAATATTTGACCAGAAATTATTTATCTCATTAAGTGGCTATGTGAATATATGATTATGCTCAATGCACTGAAGATGGCTGTAACTTCATCAGTCGGAATGGAACAATTCTGTTTGTAAAATGAATTAAAGCAGTAATAATTATAATGATATTGCTTGTATTTTTGTACTGAGAATGGCTTGAACACAGGAAGGGTGGTAGCACAGTGGTATATTGTCAGATTGGTTACAACAGTTCTGAGTTTTAATCTGTCCCTGGGATTCAGTCTCAATGTGTTAGTGCGGAAGTTACCTTTCTGACGTGATGGTGATAGGATGAGCTTTTTGTACTGTTACAGTGGAGCTATCATCCTTGGTTTGTCAGTACCAGCCAGTGCTGGCAGGTTTACTGCAACATCCAGGCCACAGCACTATGGCTATTACAGCTTTCCTCCTACCATAACTGACAAACTGTGATGTGAGTGAAATAATCTTGAAAGCAGTTCCAAATTCAAATTCAAATTTTAAAAAATATATACTGTAAATCATGAAATTAATGCGAGCAGAATATTAATGCGAAAAATGCAACCTCTGTATTGTCGCATTTAATTGCTGCGCGTTAAAGGTAAAACCGGGTAACAAACATGTATGGAGACATGGCCATTCGCAGTTTATTGGTGTCGCATTTACGACTAAAATCTAGATGTCGCATTAAATTAGTGATGCATTAATTTTGTGATTTACAGTATACTAGGTTAATTATAACTTACCTATACTATTCTTTAAAGTGATAAACTGTAGTATATTAATACATACAGTAAAATTGCAGTATATTTCACCAATAAATTATAGAACAAATTAGTGTATTGATCTTGATTTTGAAATTGAAGTCGCCATTCTATTAATATCTGGTTTTCACGGCCATTTTGTTTTTGTTCAAAAGTCGCATTAAATCTTATTTGTTTTTTCATACTCATGACACAGCATAAGTTTATATCAATGTTGTTATTTAAATAGATCTCAAGCTACTCATAGCTGTACAAAATGTGTGGCATTGGATAATTATATGCATAAAATATAATAACTTTTACAACGTTTTACAACTTTAGTGAAAATTGTTTTCATACAAGAGAATTCAAGTATACCACTGTTTTGTTGCACATTCTCATAAATTATTGAGCATATTTATTACACTGTTGAGAATCCTGGATATTGATTGAAAATCGATGTTTAAGGATTACCATCAACAAGCTGTATCTATGTACCCTGAACCCATTTTCTAGCACAGCCACCGTATCCAAGCACAGATTTTGCCCCCCCCCAATCGCTAATTATCGTACAATGTAGTGTTTTTTTCAAACATTTAGTTTTGCAAAAATGTGTCCTTTGTATCTGGAAAAAGGGAGATTTTGTAAATATTTGAATTACAAATTGTGTACAGTAAAACCCAATGCAATTTCAATCGTGAATGATTTGTGGAACTGTCTTTGTCTGCCTTTAGTTTTTCTGCTGTGAGACGCATGGAACATGATGTGTTTTTTGTCTGTGTGTTCTGAATGGGTCACAAGTGTGGCATATTTGTTCTGTGTTTAAATCATTCATATACTATATGAGGCAGGCTAAGTATAGATATTGGTTAATGTAACACAATGAAATGTATGGGAATAAACTAAATCATTGTCACATCTTGCTTATTCATTGTTTGTCTTACCATGACACATCTGTCAAGAAATAGAGAGAGAAGTGGCTACTCATTGTTGGGAACAGCATGGACATTACACCTTAACCGGGCATTTCCGGTTGCCTTCAGTATGCAGAGGGTTAAAGTGGCACGGTCATTTTTGCATGCAATAATAAAAATAAAATACAAACATTTTCCATGCATACATTGTATTACCCATTGGGGAAAATATATGGAAAAGGAAATGTACACGTATGATCACTAGATCACCAATGACATTGCTGTTCTAAATATATATATACAGTGCACCCTCGCTATAACGCGGAAGTTGGGGTCCATGACATACCCCCCGCGTTATAAAAACCAGCGTTATAAAATATTCGGTATCCACGAATATAGGATATACACGAATATGGGATACAGTAACATGTACAATCTCGGCAACATATGTACGTGCGATTTATATTGTGCCAAATCTACGAAAGTATGCTTAAAGCGCTATGTTATTACCCCGGTCAATGGATATGTGTGCACTCAATTCCTTCTCAACTCCCTGGGGAGTATACAACCCAAGCTGCCGTTCAAGGTGATACATGGTTATCATTCATATGTCCTGCTCATCCTTCATATTCTGTTATGTAAAACAATAATTCACTCTCTTATTATCTCTTCATGTTTCTATCATGTGGTATCAATGGCGTTCTATTAAATTATATTTAAAATAAGTACTTTTTTTAATAGATGCCTATGGGGGAACTGTTCCAGCTACAAAGATTAACTTTCAAGATACATCTGGGAAATTTAGTGTTATTCTATTATTTCAGTGAGCATTACATGACTGTTTACTTCTACTTTCAGTTGTACAATGAGGAGATTTTGGATCTTCTGGACACGACGAGAGACCCGGAATCCAGGGTACAGGATCTTACATATTCTATTTTTACATGGATCTGAAGACGGCTAAGAACTGCTTTAATTTTAATACAATGATTTAAGTAAACAATTGTGTAGTTCTCTAAACATATTAAATCGTTATTCTACCATTCTCTGTATTTCATCATGTACTTTTAATCAATTTTAATCCAAAAAAATTGGCCATGATTTTCATGCTGCTTTTAAACCATCTATAGTAATAATTAAATATTATTAGTAACTTATGGATGAAATATTTCGCCTGTGAAGTAAAATAATAATTGTTTTACCATGATATCTATTTTCTTGATCAAAAGTCATTTTTCATATTTTTCATATTTCATATTTTTCATTTTTCATATTGTTCATATTTCTAATGTCCGTTTTTTTACAAAACTGAAAATCTTGTTTGTGAATTGTGAATTCTGTGAACACTTCCAGGGTCGCAAGTCTCACATCAAGATCCATGAGGACGCCGCAGGGGGGATCTATGTAGTGGGCGTCACCACCCAACCAGTTGTCTCCCTTGAAGATGTAAGTACCACAGACTTATCACTGGTTGTTTATCACAGCTTCTCGTGATGTCCTACACAGATATGTTGCTAGGAGCATCACGTAATGTCCTACACAAATATTTGTAATTAATTTTTTGTTTGTTTGTATTTTATGAAATAGAACTCCTCAGCAACCCAGTGTTAACTTATAGGAGTTACGACTCGTAGGATTACGAGACCCAAGCAGTGTATAAAACTCCCGCAATTTCACTGCCAGACATGAGGACTGCTAAGTCTGAGAAGTTACCCGTCCTCATACATGTTAGCCAGTGATCGATGATATTATCTTGAAAAACGGACAAAAAGTAACATGACATGCGGGCGTGCAAGGATAAATTTTTACCATTCCTCGCTTAAAATAACCCGTCGTGGGCGTGCGGACGGGCTCTATTTCGAACACTGACTCAAGATGCTAAATGCACCTCAAACAACATTGCTGTTTCTAAGTGCTTAGGTTTTCGTTTCTAAGCATCAGAGAATGACCCCAGACGATGTCAAAAGTATGCACACAACTTACAGCCGCATTTTCATCTCAGTCTAGCGCCATATTGCAAGCCTAGCAAGACAATTAACGCAATCTGATCCACGCATGTGGGAAGCTCTGTGAGATGTTGATTGATGCTATCTTGTCTTCACAGCAAACCATGTTTATACAATGTGTTGGTAATGTAAAGGTCCCTGCTTTGTGATAGGAATCTATTGGATAGCAGTAAACGCCAGCTGTCAGTTATAGTCAGTTCTGTCTAATTATCTGTCTAAATATCTGTCTAAATATCTGTCTAAATATCTGTCTAATTATCTGTCCAAATGCCTCCCATGATGCACTGCTGTATGTCGCTTTGTGGAAATGAAGAAAAATTTGCTGGGGTATTTTAATCTTGATTGTCAGAATATTGGTACACATTTGTTTTTTTTATATTTCTTTAAAGGTTATACAGACATTATAGAAAGATCAATAGGCATTATAGAAAGATCAATAGGCGTTATCTTGGTTTATTTGGCGAATAATTGTAAGCTGGGTGCTTCTTTACAAAATGGCTCTAAGCATAAGGTGGTCGTAACTCCAGCCTTGGACATGGTGTAGTCTATAGCTTAAGGTGGTCGTAACTCCAGCCTTGGACATG
>JAUTBV010090643.1:0-36539 GCA_032361325.1 Lepetodrilus fucensis | reverse complement strand
AATTGTACATCCACTTACACAGTGCATTAAATTGTACATCCACTTATCCACTGTGCATTAAATTGTACATCCACTTATCCACTGTGCATTAAATTGTACATCCACTTACACAGTGCATTACATTTTACATCCACTTACACAGTGCATTAAATTTTACATCCACTTATTCACTGTGCATTAAATTGTACATCCACTTACACAGTGCATTAAATTGTACATCCACTTATCCACTGTGCATTAAATTGTACATCCACTTACACAGTACATTAAATTGTACATCCACGTATCCAATGTGCATTAAATTGTACATCCACTTACACAGTACATTAAATTGTAGATTCACTTACACAGTGCATTAAATTGTACATTCACTTACACAGTGCATTAAATTGTACATCCACTTATACACTGTACATTAAATTGTACTGTACATCCTCTTACATTGTACATTAAATTGTACATCATGATACACGGTCTCCATCTGTAGCGTGTAATCATGACGTGCATAGCAGAGATAGACAGATCGTGCCGGTGCCACTGGGTGAAGACGCTCTGGGACGTCAATTAGGCCTGGCGAATACCGAGCACCAGACGTAATTATTGCATACACATGCCCAAAAGCCATCTAGCCTAATGCACCAAGATTCCGGCTTTTTAATGTGCTAATTTACAAGTCGAAACTTCACCTTATGATCTGGAACAAGGTGTGTGAAGAGATCGGTTAACACTTTATCCCCTGATGGTTTTAATGGGAAATGAAAAGCATTGCTATACTGAAAATGTCAAATTAATTCAAGAACCTACTGACTAGAGTACAACGGTTTAGTGCGTCCGTGTTTGTGTAATTTACATCTGCAACATGAACCGTGAAATTAAACATGTAATATAATTATTTTGTTAAGCTGCCAGTTGAATGTGAATTTAAATCCGGATATTTAGGGTTTATGTTTGGGATAGAATGTCTTTTATATTCCGAAGTTGCAACTTTATACGTACTACTACAATTTGAGAGGCGACGTCTTTAGTTTGTATTCCTTGTGTCAAAGTTATATCCTCCATTTTTAATTTACCTGTGATACAGTAACTAAAACGTATGCACATATCTTTACTAAAATAATGGGAAATGGGTCGTTAAGATAACAGATTACATGTACTAATTTTACTATGAATGTGATTGAAATACTATTCAGCTTATCCTCTTATTTATTATTATTATTATTATTATTATTATTATTATTATTATTATTATTATAATAATAATAATAATAATAATAATTATAATAATAATAATAATAATAATAATAAAAAATAATAATAATAATAATAATAATAATAATAATAATAAACATCAATAATTACTTTCGTTATCCCTAAATTGAATACTTAATACTTATACTTCATTTGCCATTTGGTTCGGGAAAATACACTTTGCATAATGCAAATGCAAGCATATAATTATGGCAGCGGCTGTTGGTTGGATTAAGACTTCTAGTTCTTCATTTGAAACATATGATATTAAGTGCTTTTACAAAATTATTTTATTCATATCATCTTATTTTCTTTTACGTTGTAAATAACGATATTTCGTAGTTCATACCCGAAACGTGTCGTCTTATCGCAATATCTAAGTATATTTAGCACACCTTAGTCAAATCCTCCTCCACACCCCAACAAATCGGGACGTTAACGATGCCGCTAGTTATTACACAAGTCTAAACATCCCTATATCTTGCCGAGTCGACGCATTTTCCTAGACACGTTACGCAAAATAACAATCTTGCCAAGCAAACTACAAATAATGTTCAGTATCGCGTACAGCACGTGACAAATCGTCCATCACACCACACCTGCTCGGGGGGAGAGAACCACAGCAGTCTGAGGGGACCACAGCGTTCTACCTGGACCACATCCTTCTACCTGGAGAGATCAGAGAGAACTGGCTGTACGGTGTACGGCAGGTTTGTCGCCCGGTGTGAAAGAGCCCCCCATACTATACGCTAGAACGCTGATCTCTGTTTGCCTAACTGACTGGTCGAACGCTAGTAGTAACGTTGTATGCACCTTCCGAACGAGCAAGCGCTTTCTCAGTTCCCCCTTGTATAGCGGTGGGGCATATACGACTACACTAGCTACCCCCAAATCAGAGGGGGACCTAGTCTATCAATGCCTGAATAACGTGAATGCTATAACTGCTACTACTAAACACAAGCTATAGACGAAGACGGCTGGTTTTGTTCATTTGGATTCGAGGTGGATACCGGGTGGCTGGTTAAAGACGAGACGGAAAAGAAAGGGTGCGCTTAAATTTTCTAACCGTGTTTATATTTCTGTGGAATTATCTCTGATTCGTTTGTGGATCGGTGAGGAGAGAGAGGGAGAGGGGGGAATGGAAAATTGTGCTTAATCGAAATCACAAGTCGATAGCTGTCTTGTAGCTTGAAGTTTTGGGAATCGATGCACTGCGAGTGTTAGGTCGTTCTTCACATGCAACACAACGGCGGGAGTTTGCGCGTGACGAGCAGACGATAGAAAACATTCGCAGACGACAAGTCCGACTGAAAACATGGAGGATCGCATAAGTGACGGGTAAGTGGATATCTGTTGCTATAATTTATATATTTCATATTACATTAATTCATCTCTGCAACAGTTTCTCTTAAATTCAGTTATAAACAAGTGTGTAACAAGGAAACAAACATTACAAAGAAATGCAATACCCCCTTTTTTTATATCCACGCTCAACCATGCTTCGTTGTTTTGTCGCTAAATTGCATGTCGCAGAAGTAAACTTGATAATAAGATTAATTTTGATAGTAGATTTCAACTCTGACTCATAAAGAATGTCGCACCGAGATTGGGTTGAACTGCATGGCATTACGGGGCAGATCATATTAGGAGATATTTTAGTATTGGTTAACATTCGACAACAACCTTATCCCGATTGCAAATCAAATATACGGGTGTCATCGCCCTGCTGAGATACAGAAGTGGTAGGAACTGATATTACCTGTGTGGTTATCAGGCGATAACTCTGTCCAATTCCAATAATGTGCTCCAGAGACGCACAGGGCAAATATACTCCCTATCTCTTAACACTAGTCAGAGAGGTAATAGCATATTTCATTGAAGTACCGGTTCATAAGACCTCGCATTCAACCCACTCTTCAACACATAATTTGAGATTACATAAATCATAAAACCAAGCCATAAAAGTGCATCACGGAATATACCTAGATATAGGGGTATTCTCGTCCCAAGATCTAGATCCCATGTTATTTAGACTTGATTAAAAACGTCATAAATTTCCCAACACGTCGGAACAAAATGTCATGGAGGTTTTACGGGTCAAAAGGTTAATTTGCAGTTGTCAGTTATTCAAGCCCATAAAAAAAAACATTGAGCGAGATATTGTTATTCGAGTTAATTGAGGTGCACACGTACTTGCACTATTCCGCTTGAATGTTTACATTATGTTCAGTGAATGATATATTATAATATTTAATCTTAAATGTTACGTGGAATATATATATAACAAGCCTAGAAAATTTGGATTTGGGTTAGCATAAATTATGTATGCCAAACCTAGTTTTTCAGAAATATATTTTTAAAGTTTATATTACATTGAACCAGAGAGCAAATATAGTACATATGATCTGTTTCACATTTTTCCTATCTGGGGTTGTTAACCAGGCTGTTAACTGTGCTATGACGTGATGAATACGAGTTGTTGGGACCAAATTACTGTATTCCTAATGTTGATCTAACCTAAAGTGTTATGTCAACACATGCGATGCCAATAATACGTGTTTATATCTCTGGTGTTCTCGTAGCGTACGAATCCACATGCGTGTTTATCCTGGTGTGATTTTTTTTTTTTATGCAGTTAGAAACAAGATGAAAATACATAGAAACCCGCATGTATTTACCTTCAGACATGGTAAATCGTTTACCAACAAACACACAATTGAACCCATAAACCGGAATTCAACGTGGTTAGGGTTCGTTCGAAGACCCTATAGAAGTTTCGGAGGTGGAGGGTTGGATTTCTCAAATCGAGGCCGTTTTGTGGCGGATTAAAGGCGTCCGATAGCGTTGTGTTTAACGCCCCATTGTACGGGATGCAAGACAATTATCCAGCAGGATTAAGAATAATGAGAGGACATTTGATATTTCTCCATGACCGCCGCTCGTTGTGTCGTGGTTCTCGCGATATTTCTGCGATACCCTAGAACTCTGGGTGTGCATCTTGCTAGATTAGAGGCCCGGAACACTGCCAATGTCACGTGGCTATCTTCATAAGATACTCCTATGCGGTATCTTCCTAATTTTACTGCTTTAACCTGTGTCGAGTCACGTTTTTGATGTTTTCTTTGTAATTCCGAAAACACTACAGTTGCTATACGGGCACATTGTCGACGGTGTTCTGTTATTTTCTGAGATCGATCTGTGACGCGGTTATAGGGTTATTACCAATCCTGCTGAATTAATCACATTAATAATTCTTTAGACAATCTACGATTACCTAAAGCAAAAACAGGTTTTCCTAAATTAGTTTATAGCTATAAATTCTAAACACGCGTTACTTAACTTTGTAACTTTGTATGTTTTAATCGAACTGCCAAATAGACTTTAATTTTTAAGCATACAAAGAAGGAAGTGTTTGGTTAATAACCGACTTGTTGAATGTTTTATGTTTACTTGGAAAGACTGAAAGAACATAATTCTGATGTTGGTCTGAAGACAGATAAACAAATTAAGACCATATTTCCGAATATTTATACTAAATCTGACTGTTTATAAATGAACGTGCGTATATCTTGCACAGATAGGGTTCGTCCTCGTCCATTCATTCATTAAAGACGGTATATACGGTTCCGAATCGGAACACCAACATGTCATTTCCGGTTTGTCTCAGTGGACTGCAAGACTGTAGGCAGTTCCTAGTGTATATGGGTTGGAATTGGAACACCAACACGTCATTTCCGGTTTGCTCCAAAGGACTGCAGCTCCTAGACAGTTTCTAGTGTAGACTATATGGTTCGAATTGGACCACCATCACGTCATTTCCGGTCTGCTTCAGAGTGCAGGACTGTAGGCAGTTCCTAGTGTATACGGTTCGAATCAGAAGGAAATTGTGTCGTGTTCTTACCAACCAACGGTGCCTAGCTTCCATCCCTATCATGAAACGTACTGCAGCAATAATGTAGCGTTGATTCTATAATGGAACCGCAGACAAACAGTTAAGGAATATCGATACCAATTTCGGCTGGTAATGCGAATGGTAGTGCGATAGTTCGATTGCTATCTATTGAGAATAGAAACAGTTCTATTTAACTGAGACTGGATCGTGTAGAGAACTTCAATCCTTTTAGATGCCCTCGGCTTCTTTAGGTTAATTAAAAAGAAACTGCAGTTTATTTATTTTTTGTACGAGGCTATTATGATTCTGATTACATTGAACACATTAATTGAATATTGGGAGAAAGTGATATTGACATTCAGAAAATAAATTAATTGAATATTGGTGAAATTGCTGAAAATAAATTAGTTGAACGTTTGTTAAATAAAAAGGTATACTGACATTCAGAAAATAAATAAATTGAATTTGTTAGAAAGTTATATTGACATTTTAAAATAGTTATAATATTAGCCCACAATAATTATAGTATGTGATACAAGTTCACTATTTGGTCATGTTTTTCCCAGCTAACAATCTTAACGTATTTCTTGTTATTTTTGTAGACGTATACAGTATACATGTTCTTTCATGCAGTATTGATGGTATATCGTCTCAAGGTGAGTTCTTAATCTACCGGGGCAATGTAGGTAAACTTCACCGGGATGTTAAAACTGACAGTCGCAACTCGTTCCTAATTATCACGTCATCGTTTGTCGTAATTATCGCGTCGTCGTTTGTCGTAATTATCGCGTCGTCGTTTGTCGTAATTATCGCGTCGTCGAGCTGTATGTTGTGAATAAGAGGTCCGTGGGAAAGCCATCTGACATTTGGCCAACGAACTAGTTCGGATAGAGATGTACATCTGACGTTTGATCTGACATCTATAGACAAGATAAACTCTTGTCATATGCGGTCAGTCACAATTTTTTATTTTTTTTGTTGTTCTTTTAATATTTTTGTTACCGGTTCCTGAACATAATTTCCATTGCACTGCATTGTCAACAACAAAAATATTGACCTTTTTTCTGCTAAAGGCAAGAATATTGTTATTAATCCAACAGGATAAGGGTTAATATATCACATGCAACACTTTCGATATTTTCAATAATTTAAAAATTAATTATTTCATACAATACCAAATTATGGCGGTAAAAGCAAAATTTAAAGTAAATTCCAGTTTCTGATCGCACTTTGGTTCCATATACCGCATGTTTATTGTTTGGCACTGTAGGAATATTTATTCAAACGAATACTATCCTTGTAGAATGCTACAGATGTTATTTGGTATATATGTACTCTAAACACATCCATCAATATTTCGCCACCTTGTTTTGGGTTTGAAAGGCGTACACACTTTTACTGATAGATACATCGTGTTTTACCTAAGTGTATACGTGTTGCCGAGTATGGTCCCATTAGCAATACAACGCGATTTTGTGTTAAAAGGAAAATTCATTGAATTTTGAAAAATATTTTTGAAATAGAAATAATCAACTATCTTGTCTTCATGAATCTACCACAAACGCAATATCTAAGACGCTATTGAATGGTGACGTCTGAACCATTTGGTTGGTAATCTATGGCCCCGAGATTACGAAACTGTTCACGTTCAACACAAATAAAGGTTTTATTCATAAAGCGTCATGTAAATTTCGAGCTTGAGCATGAACTCGTACTATAAACGTTTCGTAATCTCGGATCTTAGAGCATCATGACATCACAAATGCCATTGTTTCTTACCACCAACGGCAATATAACATCGCTGTCTACGACACACCTATAACCATATAGCTATTAACTATACCCTTAAAGCAGCAATGCCGTCTTATTTCGTTTCAGATATGGAGAGTAGTACAGCGTTCATGGATACCCGTAGTACCCCGGATGTGGCGTAGGCAAGACAGTTCGGTTACCATGGATACTATACGTGTTTTATTAGTGCTGGTGCTGCCCCTGTTGGTCGGGGGTCAGATCCTGGTACGGAAGAGGGATCTAACCGTTAACGTCGGGAGGTCCATCTTCTTGGATAGAGAGGATTTGGTATTCGTGCGGGATCGACGCGGTGTGGACTGTCGAGTCGAAGTGGTGGACACAGACCCTATCACCCAACGCGTGGGTACCATCGAACCACCGGTAAGTAGACCTTTAATCGTCTTTACTCCGCCATTCAATTTCAGAAGGATATGTCTAATAGGGTTCCTCTTATATACATGTATGTAGATCTTTGATCGGGATTTATGCTGGGGTTTTTTCCCCTAAGGTATACATCGTGATATTAACCTTCTTACCAGATCTTCTGATTTGCAACTGAAAGTAGAACATGTCCGTTCATGGTGGAGATTCGAACACGTTAAGCTATTACGAGAACGTCAACAGTGGACGGTGTGCGGAGAGATTACCGGTGTTGACACACACAAGTCATCACATACGGTACGGCCGAATGTCGCGGACAGTATAACATATATGCACGTAACAAAACGTAATCCAAGGCTATTTCAAAGGTTCCGGGGTTGGTCAAAACTAGGCATCTGAAATGACCCGTCTGCCCTAGACCGGTTTACCTCGGAAGAGGAACTGAAATTTACTAAACATGCACGTGCGACCATGTCAATATACCGACCACGTGCACTTGTCAGTATAGTGGACACGTGCAGTTTTGTTTATAAATACGCCTCGGTGTCATCAAACCCATGACACGTGACACTAATAACAACATCTGGATCCCGACGGATGGGGTCAATGAACGTTTAATTGCACTAATAGGTTTTATTTTGCATGTCAGACAATAAAACGACGAATACCAGTGCAGGCCAGACCAAAAAAAACAGGGAAAAAACCCCGCAACAGATGAACAATATTAGTCACGTTTGATTTCGACAAGGAATGTTGTGTTCCTAGCGTGAGTTCTTTAACGCTTGGTAGTGGTTTCACTTGTCTGGCTTCATATGAGCCGAATTGCCAATTAGCTAAAGAGGCCATACAGTTATCTGTCATATCAGTTTAACTCCAGACGAGTTATTACTTTTACCAGTAATATACATGTAAGCAATATACCAGACCCACGCTATGATAATTTTCTACGTCACTTCGAATCTGGTGTCTTCTGAAATTGCAATGATTTTAGGCAATGGAAAATCGAAAGACGTCTGCCACCAATTTTGTTTTAATCATGCAGCTCAATCAGCAGAGCTTTGTTCATATGATTACCCATTTTGTTGAGTTTAGAGTCGCAAGGTTTGGATACTCATGTATATTTTCTACCATATCGTTGTATTTAAAATGAAAGAAATGGCCGCTCAGGCTCAGCATCCACCAATACAGTATCTTCCCTACATTGACACTGACGAATGTAAACACAGTGAGGTGTCTAAATTGATACAGGAGACATGCATGCATGCCTTGTAAAGCACTAAACAAGTAGACACCGGACCTCGTATGCAAACACACTATATGACACCATACAGTATCCCCCTACCATATGAAATACGCTCTCTCAACAAATCCAGACGACATTTGACATGATTGACAGGTGACATTCTCCTTACACCGAAATTACAATTAGCGTTTGTAGAGGATGGGACTCGCTTTAAGTCGAGTACGCTGCTGATGAGGACGGGAATTTTTTAAGGAGGTCTGTCAAGCGTTCTTCTTTAGTGGATATTTACCAGCGTCGTATTGTAATGCAGGTGTGCTAATGGGGGGAAGGCGTGCTTGTGTTGAAGCGGTCAAACTCCTATTAATAGTGTATACTGTAGATAGGTTGTCTGAAACTATAAAGACCCTATAGCCACAGTCACTGCACACATAGAACACATACCAAGTGCTCTTATACGATGTTTTCCTTTTTTCTTTATTTCTTTTCATATTTTATTTCCTTCTTTAATTTTTATCCTTTCTACAACTCGAGTACATAAGTGATCGCAGGAATGCATTCACATACGTATTTGTGCTTCACTGAAAATCAATTTGAGCAACTGAAAATCAATTCGAGCATAGCCCGTATTAGAGTACCACTTAGAATTCAATAATGAACAGTTGCTATTACCGGCGAGAGAGGGGTGAAAAAAAAGTACATTATGAAATTAAATTTGGCGTTAAGGCATTCTTGCTAAACTGGCATTGCATCATTGGCTCCAAAAACATTTCACATTGGCGTGGATCTTTTAGAAGGTTATACGAACTAGTTAGTGTATTATTACAACGACACGTATGCACTGTAATATTAAAGGTATACTGTTGATTATATTTCATATAATTCTGCGTGTCTATTATATTTATTCAGCATGCTTGTCTTTAAATTACACTCAGGAATGCGTCGTATCGGTATGCATGAATCTTTGACGGAAATTTTGGAACAATGGGTTAACTTAGTTGTATTGATTTTTTTTAAATGGCATACTGTCATGTGCCTAACTAGAATGTCATTATGTCATGTGCCTAACTAGATGAGCCGTAATCCAATGTCGTGCACCTCTCTGACTGCCTAGTCTGTGCAATACAACACGCACCCTTGTTTTAGTCGCGTGACGCGTAATGGATTGATTTGATGACAGCAGTCATAATCCCAATGGCAGAGGTTGTGTCAGCTAGTGCTAATAACGAATGTTAATGTACATATGAGAGAGAGAGAGAGAGAGCGAGAGAGAGAGAGAGACGGGAGAGAGAGAGAGATGGGCAGAAGGAACCGAAGAGATGTATACAGAGAGAAAGAGACAGATACACAAAGAGAGAGAGAGAGGGATTAGTCTTCAACGTAATGCATTTAAATCTTAATTGAGTAACAGAATTGACAAAACCTTGCAATTGATGTTTAAATATTCACTCGATGGGGTAGTATAATAATTAATAAACATGTTATTGCCGAAAATGCAAAGCCATTTAAGCATTTATGCAAAAGCCAAGCACGGCTTGCACCATAAGAGGTATTCAAAGGACATAGATCTATAGATCTTATATTACTATTAGACTATTCATAATCGATCATAGGCATACTTGGAGATTTTTTCTCAAACCGTAAACAGATCAATAGCATATCACTACAGTATAATAGCGAGCGTAATACATGTACTTTTTTTACTGACTAACTGTAGTGAAATATAATTCGTTATGTATATACATGCATATGTTGATCGCGGCCCTAGTTACGAAACATCGTTGAGTACAATTTCATGCTCCTTAAATCCGAGTACAAAACTACCACCACGAGTTCATGCTCAACTCAAAGTCTAATTCACAAATTCTCATATAAAATTTGAACAAGCAGATCGTACTAAAAACGTTTGGTAATTATAATGCCTGGGCGGAAATTATTAAATTTAATTCAAAAAGGTTTCGTTAGCTCGGATCCGTCTTCATACATATACAGTACCGTTTTTAATCTTGCATACATGTACATGCCACAACACACTGGAGTACAGAATTTATTCTCATGAAGTGACATATGATATGTGTAATGGAGAAATGCATTGAATTACAGAAAATTATATACACATACTATACATTAAATGAGTATACATATATGTGACGCATTGATATGCGTCGCCAACTGGTTGTATATAAAACAGGGCTTTGCATCTGTTTTCTAGACGTCAGTTATAAAGAGCAAATAAATCACCATTCACGACGCTTGATAATACGGAGTGTCATCATTTCAATGATAAATTTAAAGTTTTATCCTACGCGCTCTCAACTTTCCTGATCCGCTCGCCATTAATTTCTCGACTGTTCCCGGATACCGCCTTTCAAGAAACTATTTTTTCAGCAAGCATTCGTATGTTGACTGTGCTGCGTCTTATCATTTCTTTTTTTATATATCATACATCTGTCTGTCGTGTGTTTTTAAACGCGACGTGTTATGTTCAACAAATAAGAGGCTTTAGTCATTCCGTCTGAAGCTTTGAAATGTGTTCTAATTTCGTATGCATCTTCAAAGCAATGTGTCTTGTGTTAAACACCACACACGATTAAGACATCGTCACCCTCTTTTGTCAAGCATACAAACAGGATGGGTGTACTTATTGAAGAAGATATGAACGGAGTTAGAGTCTGAATGTATTGAGCAACAGGATTTTAATTTAGTCGACGTCTGATATATCCGTCTGGAATGTTTTATGATAATATGTTATATGGCTGCTATCTATAGGGTATGCCATTATCCTTTCTAAGCAATTATCATAACATCCATATCATACAAATTCCTCCATCACATTCCTGCAGATATAACTTGTGTAGCCGGGTGTGATATAAGATGCTCATACTGGTCTCGGCCAGAGGGGTTACCCCTTTGGCTCATTCGGTAGAGCGTTGGACTCACAATCCAGCAACTCGGGTTCGAATCCCAGGGTGATCGGCATGATTCCCTGTTTCCCTGCATCGCTCACTATTACGGAGTTGAGGCGTCTGTAGAAGGCATCCATTTATTTTAAACAGACGCATTGATCATCATAAAGGACTTGCATACTTAACGAAGGCTATTGACACGTACAAATATTATTGATAAATTACTCAGTTGTAAACATATTACCACTAGACGTGTGTGTCAGTTAGGGTGCTCATAGTTATTGTTTCAATGTGTTAACCAGCGTAAGTATTAGCAACATCCCGCGCACATATGTTGCAGAACCGGTTCAACCGTAGTCTTACAGCGATGATGATGCATGCTGCTCTGGTATGTTCATCAGTTTTCACCTTCTTTTCTGCAATGCACCCAGAAATGTTGGACGACTTTCTTCTATCTGTATGTCCAATTTTCCGTATGATAGCAACACCGCATCAAAAACTGGCGTTGCATCAGACAGTGGGATGAATTCAGCAGGCGCAATATGCTTGCATCTAGTATATTAATTACAACTGGGGAAATTGCTTGACTTACCACGTGGCAATGTTTGCACGAGCAACAGCAGTTGTTGAAGAACTTTTAACACCAGAGAGAGTTACCACGGAGACTTTGGAATTTGTAAAAGCGTGATATAATCTCGTAAAAAAAGTTATGAATGATCTCTAGAGTGTATACGAGCTTCTGCTAAAACGTCTAGTAATGCATTGCACATTACCAACTGTCGGAATTCCGTCGGTTGCGAGCGAGAACGGGATTTTTCGAAAGATTATTTATTAATCCCATGCAATTTATTTAGCTTAGCAAGTCGCACGTTTCTAATATTGGCATGCGATGTTTTGTTAACTAATCCGCCAACATATCCTAAGATTATCAGGCTGTGTATACATTTTTTTTTTTTATCTAGGAAATACACGTAATCTTGACATGGTAGCTGTCAGCCTCGTCTTCAAAGTCCCGAATGTTCTTCAGTCCCAGGATTCCTCGGACCGGAAGTGATATATTTCATGTACCGATACACGTGCATACAACTCAAGCACGTGGTAAATCATAGCAATAAAATGTTTCTAATCGTATTCTAATCTCCTCGGTGGTCGTAAACACAGTCTCCTTCCGTGGAGTGTGTCTTCTGATTTTCAGAGTTTTCTCATTTTCGTTTTTACACTATAGATTTGTAATATCTATGCTCTTATCACGAATTTATTTATGATCTGTGTGACCATTTCACGAGACATGTTTCTCTTCATATCAGTGCAAGATGGTTATGTTTCCGTTCTGGCACGATAACTAGGCATGTTACATCATGACGTTTGCAATATTGTATAATGTTTGTGGGACTTCCGTATGCTAATGTCGAGGAAAGGTTTTATTATGACATTTGTAGTCGAATGTTTTGGGGGGATTTTTGCTTTATACAGGTTACTGATTTACTAATATTTACTAGTCCTGTCAACTAATTCTATTAAATATTAAAATATTGATAATTATTTTGACGAATAAGACTGTTGAGCAAAGTACCGCGAGTAAACAAATATTATGTGTTTAACTTCAGGCAAGCATCTCGTTTGACCATATGTAAGATAACTAAGTTGTTTTAGTATACGTTTACGAAGTTCTTACATATTTACAAGTATATTAATGGATATGTTCCATACTTTGACATTTGAGAAGGCGAATACTCCCGCTATTTTGACACCCTCGTGTTTAAGATTTGTAAATTATACGATTACCTACTTTCAGAGTGTTCTGATGTTTTCCGTGAACACTTTCCGTATTGCCTAGTTTACATAACAAGTAAACACTAGCTTGTAAAATGTCAGCTGGGTTAGACTTCACTACGGTTTCATACACTGGCATATATAGACGCTCGTTCACTCCTTTAAAGAACTCGAGTGTTTAAATGGTTGTGAGGTTAGAGAACGTGGAGTCGACGTTGCTACAGAAACTGACACCTGGATAGGCGAGGGAAACAATCTTATTTAATGGCCTTTAGTATTTACCTGACTGGTTTTGTGACATGTATACACTGGCTCACGTGTGAAGCGAAATTCCAGTCAACCGGGATGGTTTGCACTTCTGGTAGATTAAATATTGAGAAAGTTCGAAAATATATCAGACTGAAAAATTTATCTTATTTAGATAGATATTTTGACTACACCTGCTCGTATTTGCTTACAGTTTTGCATAAATGTAAGCTATTTTGTCTCTCTTTCACAGAATGCGGGATGGGGGGAATTCTATACGGGAATATTCGGTTACAGTCATGTATGCTATGTTTATCCGGGCTTCAACAGAGCGACGGAGTGGTAATTGACCTTCTTTCGTGGTCCACCCTCGACACTGGAGAGAGAGATTGAGAGATTGAGAGAGAGAGAGAGAGAGAGAGAGAGAGAGAGAATACAAGTGTACAATAGTTCTTAAACGAACATTATTTTTCAATACGGTCGATTTGCATTTACAGTTAACGTTCAACAATGCCTATTTTATTGGTGTTAAAAATCTGTTCATCATTCATAACAGATAACACTGAAAGTTACTAACTCAGCACAGTGCATACCTCATATCCGGTCTGCTTTCTGCAAGACAGAAACTTTGTGATATATCGAGACCTGTGATGAGCTTGTGGGTGACAATATACTAGTTTCCTTCTGGCTAACAGGACTGTATAGATTTCGCACAGAGCGCAACGCTGCAAAGGACAACAACCAGACAAACTATAGATGTCTTTGAAGTCAACTTTCATCTCATTGATCTCGACTCGGTTCAATTGAACAAAAAGAATTCCTGACGATGTTTCTGCTCATTCACAAAGTTTAACTGTTCGTAACATGACCTTTCTGATTTCGTTAAACCCATTCAACAATGCGAGAGTTGGTACTATACCTCTTGTCGTAAAAATTCCTATCGGCTTTGTCTGGGCCTAAGTACTCGTCTGGTATTGCGTGATGTCGTGGCTAGCGAGACAAAGCAGATTGGACATTCATCTGGTGGTCATTCTTGTTGATGCACGATTGTCCATGATTACATTTATGCATCTGGAACGGACGAGGCATATGTTTAGTTATTGGTGTATGGTAACGTTAAGACTGGACACTTTCCGGTGTGGTTATGCTAGTCCATATTACATACATACGTAGTGTTGTCTATAGAGAGGCAATGCAGATATCATCCTTGTTCTGTCAGTACCAGATGGTGCTCGCAGGTTTACCGCAACATTCAGCGCTACGGATGTTGCTGGTTTCCTTCTGCCCTAAGTCGTGATGTAAGTGAAAGATTCTTGAAAACGACTCTAAAACCCAATTTAAAAAGGTATTTAGTAAATCATGTTGGTCATAAGCAATTTGAATAATTGAATATTGAAGCAAGCATAGATTATGAAGTTCGCGTGTAAAATAGGAAATATCATAGAAATATATAAGTGGAACCATGAACAAACCTATAAGATATATGTGCAGATGTATGTACACATGCTGCCTGCTAATGAAATTCTTCATAGAACACACATCAGGCAGTGTTATCGATACAAAAACAGTAAAGGAATGCAACCGGCTAATGCCCCACAGGCGAATGACAGAGACTGACAAGCGTTCGTCTTCAACCAATTTGTAGAGCGCGTGTTGTGTGACCCCTGCTTTCAGGGTGGGCCGAATGATAACTGTGACAAATTGGAGGGTACACTGTTATGTTTTCCCACAAAGTACATAATTAGAGGTCATTTTAAAGTCTGAATGACCTTGTGGTTTGCGGACAGGTCTGAGTCATATGGCTGAACCTTGCATCTCTTTTTTTAAAAGGGTCACAACATATTTTAATTGTAAATATAGATATACGTGTATATGGTCAAAGTTCGTTTTAGAGACAACTTTTATTCTATTATTTAACATGCAATGTTGACCATTGTGTGTCTCTCTCTCACTCTCTCTCTCTGTTTTTTTTTAAAATATGGGGTTTTTTTTGGGGGGGGAGTTTAATTTATCTCTGTCAGACTCTCAGCTCTCTCGCTCTATCTCTCTCCCCTCTATCTCTGCTCTCATCTCTCTCTCTCTCTCTCTCTCTCTCTCTCTCTCTCCCTCCTCCCTCTCCCTCTCTCATATAAGTAATTGAATTGAAGCAAGCACACATATTACTTCAAGTTTCAATTCATTGATTAACTCAAACCACCCACGGTGGTACAAGAGCATATAATATATTATTATACATGATACAATATTTCAAACAAATGTATACACTATATACACTTACTTACGTTGCCCGGCACACGGCAACGTTCACACATTCTTACACTGTAGCCGTACCCATTGTGTTAACCATTGTTATCTGTTTCCCCCTCTTGCATTAAAGACATAGACGAGAAGTGACACATGCATCTTATTTGCATTCAATTTAACACAGCTACAGCCTGATTGCCGCGACACGTGCAGACAGTTAGACAAAGAAAATAATTGCGGTTACATTTCTGGCCCCGGTGCAGTCAGTCGAATACCCGTACGGCATTCGTTACACGTCTCTCTCAAACATTTCTCTTTCTGCTTCTCATCAGCTGTAATATCAAACGTAAGTAAACTTGGCCCCAATGGCCCCGTAACCAACGCCACACGCCACGCATATTCGGAACCACAATTTACGTAAATCTGACAAAATTCGGAACATATTCAAAGAAGCAGCTGGTGGGCACGTTGAAGACATTTTCGTATTTCCTCCATTTTTCTCATGGAGTGTAAGCGAGATCTGGGGGTGCGTTCAGTCAGCACATGGCTGAGTAAGCCGCTTAGCTAAACTGGTTTTCTGTCTCATGTACTGTTCATACGACTCTTGAGACGGTGGGTAGTTTGGTAAGCCGACTGCAAGAGCTTGTGTCTTTGAACGCACCCATGGAGTTTGTACTATTATTTTTCTTGTTCTCGTGGCCTTTCCAGAGTGGCCATTCCTACGGTGTAGGTATTTTGACTACAGTCTCCTGGGGGTAGATACGTATGTAGGTATTATGAGGAAGGGATGGAGAGACATACCCACAATGTATGTATAAATGTGTGTACAGTAAACCACATACATACACAAACGTGTGTGTGTGTGCGTGCGAATGTATTTTGAATCAAATCATGCAACATCTTAATGTTTAAAGACTACGCGAAAGCATTATAGGGAAGGGACAGTGTGAATAATTAAGTCATTAATAGTCATTAAATATAATTGCAATGCCGTGGTTTTCGCGAATGAATACTTTTACTTAACCAAGTATACGAAGGATAGTATGCGTCTTCGGAAAAGGTTCAAATTAACGATGCAATCTGGCTGACTGTCGATAACAACTCTATCATAAGATGACATTATAAATATGCATCTATCCGGCTATTTATCATGATTATACATTTTGGGAAATCCGGTGACCCAAAATGAGGTTCGTGACCACACATGTATCAGATGCATCGACCACAGGAACCACAGGATAACCACAGGAACGTGAAGGAACGTGAAGCGTTCCTGAACTTCCTTAGAAGTTGCTTCAAATCCAGTATCGAGTAACGAACTAGAGTTTATATGGTTATCAAGAAAGGCGAATTACTCTCCCAGATTATTAACTGTGTCTTTGTAGTAAGCTTCTTATATGTATTATAAGGTGTTTGTTTATACTGGACCTCGAATGCCCCCGGGGGTGGGGGCGAAGTGGGGTAGTGGGGGTGGGGGTATTGGCCACCTGCACCTCCGTCTTGAGAGGTTCTTGCTATGTAATGAAGACCACCCGTAACCTCGGGAAAGGATTTGGTCAATAATGGGGTTACAGTAAATAATCTTGCTCCAAGAAAGCTTGTTATCCCTACCGTTTTGTCTTGTTGTACGACAAGGTGTTACTCTGAGAGTGGTTTGGGTTAGTGTGCGATACTGTTTGTATTGTTAAATGTGGCCCGAGGGGTTTACGATTGTGGTCAGATTTCTAGTCATTCACGTGGATTTTCCCCAACCAGATATATTATTGAGAAAACAAGTGTCATAAAGTATTAACTGCCCATTTTAATTACATGTGAACTTGAAAAGTAATCTTTTTGTTGCCATGTGTTATTGTTTTCACAATATAACGTAAATTACAGCTTTATTGAGGCTTTTCAAGTGTAGATGCCTAATTGGAAGATGTTAATAAATAGTAAGATATTTATGACATCTATTCTTAGACATGCTAATCAGTAACCATGTAAAGATTTGTATACCTATAAGTGTGTGTATAAGTAAAATGTGTCCTCGGTGAAAAGACATGTACACGATCTCTTGACCACGTAAAAATAGGCCGAATTCTCCATGTAAATCTTAGCGTTATCTTATAATGAGTTCTTTTGAAAGACAGAACAGCCCTAAAATCGTGTGTGGCAAATTTGATTTTTATTTGTGTCACTTCCTCTGTAAACTAGAAAGCAAGGGAGCAAAATGGAAATGAAAAGAAAACGTATCGCACGACTGTGTAGATTGAGGTATTTGCCCTCAAGGTGAGAACAATTACTGAGCTTACTGAACGACGGGAAATTAGACCGACTCGAGTTTCACATAATTTGTCTGAAATCTCCTACATGGAGAGAAAAAAAGTCGAGTGAATGGTTTTTCACCCAGATGGCTATGAGACGAGTTGACCAGGGCCTGAGTAGCGTTGTAATTCCATAGCGTCAAGGTGTGTTTAGGCATAGAGTATGTAATTGCCACCTGGGTTATTACAAAAGGCGGATGGAAATGCGGATACGGACTGGGAGCACTGGACAAAGCCCAAGATCGCCTTCATGCTCACGTTTTGTCGCGACTTATCGTGAAAAGTTTACAATGACAGCCCGTATTGTCTGGCTTGAAGGTAGATGCGAGATTTTAGCTCAACCTGACCCCCTCTATGAATGCCGATATTGCCGGACTTGGAGATGTTTCTAAACAGGAAACAAATAGTCCATGTTACGGTTATTTAAGTAGCCTTCGTAGACAACAAGACAATAGCCAGTTGTACATAGAACCGTATGACCCTACTACGTTCAGTGGCTACCATATAGCTATTTCATACCACAGTCTGGCTTTGACCTCAAACCATATATACCCAAACGGACACTACCGGTATTTCGTACTACCGTATCGCTTTGGCCTCAATAGCTACCATTTCTCAATTAACACTCAGGACTTGAACACTCTTATCCGAGACCCTTGCTGATATGAAAGTAGGTGCTAGTATCTGGCAGTGGTCTAGAGATAAGTGGTAGTGTGTGTGTGTGCCTAGTTTCGGTTTCGAGCAGATTATCTTTGCTTTCTTCAATTAATCGCATTATTTTGAAAGTTTATACATATTCATCGTGTGCAGCTAGCGCCTAATAGCCTTTATTATTATGATTAGTAGTAGTAGTAGTAGTAGTAGTAGTAGTAGTAGTAGTAGTAGTAATAGTAGTCTATGTCTATGCCTATGTCTATCTTTTCCTTTTTTCTGATACCGTTAACTAACTGCATTATTTTGAATATTTAACTGACTTGTATTTTTAGCTCTAAGTGCTTTTTTTCCACACAAACTTGCATGTCTTATTTTTTTTGTCCGTTACTGCTATCTTTAAATAATTCCCGCCATGCCACTTTCAAGTTGTCAAAGTCGATATCACTAATGGCGTCAAATTGTTTGTCACGAAGGTGTCATTATCGACATGTTTTGTCACCTCCAGGTGTCGCCTCAATTCACTTTGTATAACCCTATCTGGATAACATTCAGTCAAGGAGACTAAATCAGTGGGTCCAATCTCTCCCTGTCTATTACCGACAGCGCGCTTACCTGAGAAGTCGGCCCAATTAAGGAATTATTTCCACGCACTGCCTACAGCAAGAATGCAATCGAAGGTGGGCAAGGAACTTACGACAATATTTTCTTTCCGGAATGGCTTACCAGTCGTTAGTCCCATGAGAAATTTGGGCGTTGACCACGCTTACTCGTTGCAATTATTTGCCACTTTCACTAATCTGAAGCCTGGGGCCTTAGTCTGTCATGCACCCCTATTACAAGGGGGGTGAGATTAGATAGAACATTTCCCCCAACTGGCCTGAGGGGTGCTGGACCTGGCAGAACTGCCCAATATTTAGCTAACACGACCAGACAGAACCCGCCACGATAAGCATTTTGAGAGATTCTGGAGGAGCGGTGAGAGATAGGCATGCTCATGTCAGAGAGGTACTACTGCGGTGAAAGGAATTGTGCCACGGTGAAGAAAAAAGATTTCCCCTTTCGCGTATCAAGTCTTGTTTTTACAACAATCAATCTCTTTCATGACACTGTTATGCTATTGTCGTGCTGATATTGCTGAAGGGATCTGTCTTCAGTTAGTCTTCAGCGTTAACACAGTATACTTGAGGGAGATAGATGTTCGTATGGATTTTAAGGCATGCCTCGGGTCTATCTGCGGATGTTGCTCTGTCAGCGATTGTTGTCTTTAAATCTCCTTGATAGTTTTTTGTATCTATGCATTAAATGGCTTGGCAAGCTCGGATTGTTCACGATTCATTCATCATGTGAGTTAAGTGGTGTTTTTCTGTTATTTCAGTTTATTCATATCTTGAAAGTGTTCTTTTTCTTCTGTTATTTCAGTTTATTCATAGCTTTAAAGTGTTCTTTCTTCTTCTGTGATTTTAGTGTATTCATATCTTGAAAATACACATCGTTGTTACGTTATGTTATCATGAAAATATGCATGACCGAATTCTGATTGTCGATTTCCATACTGACTGAATGGCAAATTGATCAGAAATGTTGTCTCAAGCCTATATGTTATAGATTGTATTATACAGACTTGTTTGGTCAGAAAGCTTTTCCCGTCGAGAAGACCCTTACTCAGCATTCCTTGAGGCTATATTAGCAATGGCCGCGCTCCTAATCACAGCCGTCTCGTGTTGCGCTAAGCCGCGGATTAATATAATGTAGTCCCTCGGGACAATCACGTCTAAATTGGTCGTATCTGATAGTGGTAATTATTATGGCCAGACATTTTTAAATTATCATATCAAGACCACCATCTCGGCGATGGAAAATGAAAATCCGGGCTTGTTTCCATCAAGAAATAGATCTACTTTTAGCGCATGAACTGCGTGATGATGCACATCATATGGAGATTGCATCTATTATGCATCGCTAAAAGGATATTCTATAGCAGTTTCATAATAGTGCAATATGATTAATGGTTCATCATGTGAATGTGTATAGTATCTCAATAGAATGATCGTTAATTGTGTCCTTGGTGTTTAATTCGGTAATCGATGAACTAGATAATACAAGAGATAGTGCATTTGTTGTCATTACTTATTAAGCAAGGTTATGTTATTCTTAACAAAAGCTCTGTTTTTCAAAAGATTGCATCTGGAAAATAACACGTTTTATTCAACAGATTACATTGGGAAAACATCGCGTAATTTCCTATGTGTTTTGGTATAAATATGGTATTGGCAGGGAAACAATCATTTTGTTTCACGGGGAAGAAGTGAAAAGGGTTTTGGATTGGATAATTTCTGAAGTGCTCACGTGAAAAGCATAAATCAGATATGCAATACTATCGTTTAAAAAAAACCACTTGAAATTTCTAGATGTATTGCTAACTCATGCATTCGAGTATAGGCTTATAACATGTAATTAAGATACCATGACCTACACATGTCCTTGATGAACTCCGTAAATAGGAAGGTATGCAGATGAAATAACAATTATAACACCCAATGCCATCGCAGGCGGTAAACGTTTAAACATTGCTGCCGTCAAACGATATGCTTGAAGTGATTGCGCGCGCACGACGCAATGTTGACGGTTGAATTCCGGGTCTGAATGAGGCATCTGATCACACCCCGCTCTGTACAGAATCCAGACTTGTAATGCTATATGTAAGGATTAGTACCTCCTCTGGTTTACACACAAATCATTGCCAAACAGGCTATAGTCTTACTACTTTGGAGAACATGACTTTTTCTCTATGACGACGCTTAAGCATGCTATAATGAAATTAGCTGGATTCAGGTGGGCAATGTGTATTATATAGCAATGACTAATACACGATTTGTTCTCCTCCGGGACAATATATCGGGGTTAGTTTGGATTGCATTCATGTTGCAAAGGCTTTTTTTTTTTATTGCCATCTAAGTGAAAAGCTTGCGAGAAAATCCTGGGTGTCGTTTATCGAAGCTCTCATATATATCCACTATGAAACCATAGCGCTGTCGTAAGCACGACCCCCGTGTATTAGAGATCGCTACAAGAGTCTTTGTGGTCTCGTAGTATATATGAAAGCTTCGAGAAACTGAGCGATATATATTATTAGTGAGCTCGATCACCTTTGGTTTTGATCACCTTTGGTTTTGAGTTAATAAATACGAATGCTAGACTAATACGCTGTATACTGTATGCTAGCAAAGCGTAACTCCTCTTTGTCCTTTAATATCTACCAGAGTATTTGGAATGTATAAAGATTTTGCTCGTTCAATGTTCTGGGACGATTTGTGTACAGATGTTCACATGAAAGTGAAGATTGGATTTTGTCATAGAAATCAATGTAACAGCATATTTCCACTTGTTATCAGTCCATTCGACACATGATTACAAAAACACCAAGCACATACATTAGTATAACACTTACAGATCTAAACCCCGAGTATGTAGTGGGCCATGTATAACAAAACCCGCGAGATGTTTCAAACCAAGTTAAGCATGTACAACACGATCCTTAGATAATACACACGGTGTATAGTCTCCACCACGTCGGACCGTATATACGAAGGGTTAAAGAAGGACCTTAAAGAAGCATAATCAGGAATGCCATTGAATATGATCAAGACTAGTAGCGTGTCTCAATGAACCTAGCGCTGAAAAATAAAATGATTTATTGGAAGTCGTTAGCTCAGCAGCTAAAGACCTCGCCGGACGGCACAATACACAGGTGTACTCCTGAGCCTTGTAAAGAAAAATTTCAAAGATATTTATAAAAACCAGGGTACGCCTGAAACGTACCTGCATTATCTGTGGAATACATTTTCGATCCGCACCAAGAACACGACAGTCTTCCCCTGAGTGGGTTTATTAACAGCGTCATAATGAATCAATGAGTGTGTTTTCGTGTACCAATGAAGCCATTTGGGTCCATTTGGGTCTGTTGAAAATGCATTTTTCCGGACGAGCAGAGACATTTACGGTGAATGGGGGTCTGCATTGAACGCCGGGCCGAACGCCGGGCGGATCTAGACGAGGCTAAATGCAGTCATTTGTAGCTCCGTGCGAACACTTCACCCCGTGTACAATATAGTGCTGGCTGCATATTGAAATTCGTTGAGATTGTTTTGTATGATGCAAAACATCGTATCTTTATGTGCAAAGGACCAAAGGAGCAGAGTCTATGGGAACATTAGCGTAGTCTGTGGATATACAGGGGCGATACATACCGGGCTTTCAATAGCCGCTATCACTCCAACTGTGCACATGTCAGCGTTGCCAGATCCCGTTTGTTGAATTCAATGTTCAAGTTTAATATAAGGTCACGAGATAAAATGTATATGTTTTTCGGATTCATTGATTTGTTTTATTGTAATAGGCTATTGGAACCCTGCGAATTTTAATCAATACCATTATGTATTATTTATGATTATATAACACAGAAAACGACATTATTGCCATGAAAGAGTAGTTCCTTCTTTACAGCATCAATATCGGACAAACTGGACAAATTACAAATTTTTAAATCGTTCCCAAACAAGGATAAATTAACATATAGTATGAAAGAGAAGTGTTTCTTAAAGTGTCTAATATACACGTCATACATATTTGACATAATAGGACATATTTCAGTTTAAGGCCTTCGGGACGCTCCTGTTCGAAGTGGCGTAACTTTAAGGTAGTTTTACGTCCAACTTTAGCAATGATGTAGTCTATGGCGTAAGTTTGGTTGCATTAGAGTTACGCCATGTCGTACAGTGGAGCACAGGAATGGAATCAGAGGTGAGAGAAGTCGTCAAAAAACAATACTCCGCGATTAGTTGACTATAATGTGCGACTACCGGTCGATAGAATCAACTTGACCACCATGCACACGACATACCATTAATTATTGGCAGTGTTCGTGTGTAGTGCAGCAACACGACATCAGAACTCTCCGTGTCGGAATCTGGTTAGATTGGGTTGATTGTATTGATAAAACAAGATGGGTTTTGTTTTGTGTCGTAAATGGATGTAGTCTGCCGACATTACTTTGTAATTATGTGTATATTGTTTTGGTTCATTGGGATTCCATGGGTATGACAGGTATAGACGCAGCAATCAACACAGTGAATGCATTAACACATTAGGAAATATTTTCTGGAAGTATATACAAGTGGTCTACCAACAATGGATGCACTATCCATGATCGCGTGTACAATATATTAATAAGCAAGATTCATTATATACATTGAATTGATGATAAGTAGATCCATGTTCTACAATCCAAATAAATCTATACTGTTCCAGCTCATCATTAGCAAAACAATGTTCAATTGTCGTATTGTATGTAACTATAAAAGTAAGTCTAATAGTGTAATTAATAATGTGTATACTAGTATTTATCATAATGCGTAAACTCCATGCTAATGGACCTGCTTAAGTTCTACGTATTATTACCGGTATCACCTATACTATACATGTTGCACAAATATTTTATATCTGTCAGACGATAATAATTATGTAATGTAAACTAGTGCGACATACCGGTAGTAGATTTGTACTAGTAGTGAATGATAATAATAATAATATATTACATTGTGCGCCGAATGTCTTCATGCAAACCTTCTTTTTGTTAACAACAATATTTATTGGAAAAACCTCCGGGATCCACGAACCTATCTGTCTTGAAACCCGGTAGGATGAGATGGAATTGTGAATATTAACCTTCTAGCACTTTAAATGACAACTTCGATTATATACTCCTCAGGGACTTGAGAAGGTGAAATGAGTACACATTGATCCATTGACCGGGGGAAACCAATAACACAGGGCTGAAAAATCTTTCGAATATATAATTAGCGCAACATAAATCCGTATATTATTATTATGACATAATTTGGACATCATGACTGTGGTATAGCTTGTTGTCTGAGAGAATAAATAAAAAAGGTTCTCTGTTCAGGAATAATGCTCAAAGCTATTATATAGTATCATCTTGATGTAAGGTATACAGATGTTTAATACAGGCATGTTACAGGCGACAGTACAGTATATAGTATAGAGTATGACAACACCATCACGTCTGGCCCACAGGTACACTACACAGGTGTGTTAGAGAAGGTATGTGGCAAGGAAAGACGTCTTTGTCTTGAGAACAAATCTCTCGGGTTTCACTGTAACCCTCTCTTTCAAACAGCTTAATCTTCCGAGCGTACGAACTGTGTCTCGAAGGTGTGGAAGACCAGAGTTATGAGTTAATATGGCCGCCTGTTTGCTTTGTAAGAGATATCTTGAGCTGTCCAGTTTGTACCAATTAAGACTCCTGGGCCAGAGGGCATCTTCAAAGAACACACGTGAAATTGTAACGCTCGACCTGAATTGGTCTAATTTTTAGTTACGGAAGATTTAGGTGGTTCAATATTGGCTTAACTAACACATGTAATGTGTGTGTTCGCTTAAATTATGTATGTGAGAATGTTTGTTTTTTTAAATATATATTTCACGAGAGGAATGTCTTTTAGTGGTATACATGGTTGTTTAAACATACATTCTTATGAATTTAAGAAGAATCAAATAATAATGAGTAAGTTTCCACTGGTAAGAACATATAAAATGGGTATAGTATGTTAATAATAATAATAATAATAATAATAATAATATATTAATAATAATCAGTGTTATCTTCAATATAAAATATTTTGCATTTATATTAGTTAATCCGATACGTCTTCATTCTTTTAGTATATGATTAGGTTAAAATATATATAATAATATACAAAATAAATTACTGGTATTTATTAACTTTAGCTTACTATAACACAGAGGCTGCAACATTGCACAGTAGGCATAGCTATATAATTTACTTTGTAAATGCATGTGGGTTATCTGTTCAATGGAACACATGAGCCTCATAACAAACCATAGCACGACTTAATTTACCTGGACACCTGTGACCGGAGATTATAGTCTACTAAAGCAGATTTATCATCCTGAGACATGACATTCCTGCAGTTTTAGCCTTGTCTCGGGCCTAGCTACCACTTGATCTCTCACTTCATAGTGGACATTAGCCCAGATAATATCACGTTTGGTATTCAAATATCGTAACGTTATACACCCATGCTGCGTGTCTATCAACGTCAGCGGTCAGAGGGGTGCATTTAGTCAGCGTCGGGGGCCAGCTAAGCGTTGACGGAGGTGGGACCAGGGGGGGTTTAGGGGGGAATTTAGTTAAGAACTATAGCTGGCCTTAGTTAATCCTGGCCTGCGTTTTACGAAAGGGAGTACTGTAATCCGGAGGTCCAAATCAGGGCGTAAGCCATGCCGTTACCAGGAAATGACAGGAAATAGCAGGAAATGACGTAAAACTCGATTTAGGCCGGGCCTACTGGTACGACCCTACCGCGAGGGCAGACCAGGCCTGCGTATCATAAGAGGGATTATTGTGGTCCGGGCCTAAATTAGGGCGTAGGACATGATTTTACTACAACAGGAAATGACGTAAATTTCTATTTAGGCCTGAACTACCTTTACGACATTGTCGTGGCAATTTTTCAAAAAAATGTCAAAAATATTTAAAAGTAGAAACAATTGCCACGAACCGTCTTTGACAAGGACTAGTGAACACGTAGACCTCGCCCCCGTTCCACAGAACGATCGTAGCGCTACGAGAGTCGTAAGTCCATGTTAACGTATGGGAGTTGCGACTATCGTAGCGCTACGATCTTTCTGTGGTGTACCCTGAGCGCTATTCTTCTTGTAAAAACCTGTCAAATACATTGAAATTGTATACGACCAATCGTCCATGGTGTGAACGATCACGAGTCACCATTTGTATGGCATCGGAATTAAAATTGGAAATATCTCTGGTGTTAAAAGGTTGACAGGCAATCTTTTTTCGATGATTATAGTTTTACATGGACGTTCGTGACATTAATGACGTGAAATTGGAGATCTGGTATTGTTCTGAAATGTGGAGACACAGACACACATTCCGATATTTGGTCGTATTCTCTGATCATTGGTGGTCAGTTTGGAGTCGAACAATAACAACATGCAGTTGATTCGTGACAGATACAATCTTTAAAGCCTCACCTTATACCTGGGTACATGTAGGCATGCATGGTTTGCAGTAACGCCACCCTGTGACACTGGAACTGCTAATATTGCCGCGATTTGTTGTGGAATATGATCGCGGGTTTGGTAGCTTTGCTTTAATGCATGCTAATTTGAATATTATACCGGCCTACTTCGGACGGTTTCTTGAGGATCTAGAGCAATGCTAGAGTTCGCGCGAAGTTGCGAAGGCAATGCTAGAGTGACGTCACGAACGTGCTGTAGGACGGCCCACGAAGCACGAAAGCTTGTCTAGCAATAACTAGACATGCGCAATGACACTTCCGGGCTAAACTAGCGTAACCGCCCGAAGTAGACCACTATTGACATTTGCTAGCACATGATTACTGTAGCAAGATACTGTAGCAACTTATACTGCTAACATTTTATGATTTACAGTATGTTAGTATAATCAGTGATATCAAGTGTTCCTGTAAATTCCAACTGAACTGGTGGTTCTGTTCAAAAAAGGGTATTTTCTCCGAGTGTATCTTTCAAATGAATACAAAAATGAATACAAAAAGAAGCATGGCGAATTCATGTTTATCGTAATTTCACAACGGTGGTTACGTATGTGTGAAACAATTTAGTAAAAGTGTCCCTTGCAAGTTGTATTCACATAAAATGCGCCATCCAATATTTGGAATAATACCATTACCAACCGTTTAGTACAAATAGACGATATGGAATAATAATTTGGACTTTAAAGTTGTAATTATTTTGTAGATGGTACATGTCAATGTATTACAGTTCTTACCTACAGCGTGAACTATAGTTACCTCACATAACTTTTTGATAAACCATAATATCAATGGCATTGTCCTAAAAGAGGTTCGCGTTTGCAATATTTAGCAGCAGCTTCTTTAATAACGTGAACATCTGCTAAGAACGAATTCCTCTAGGCATGTCGTCGCTACTTGATATAAAATTAATATCCGATACATGAATGAGACTGAGTATGATAGTTGATTGTCGTCGGCGACAATAGCATATTTAATCCTGCACTGAACTGCTGAACTAAGGGTCTTTGTCTCCAGAAAAGACGTCTTTCTTCCCATTTAACAGGAACTGAACTTCGAATGTTGCCCCGGCCAATCTCAACGATTGCCGAGGATTTAAGTTTCTTTGTTGAAACACTAATTGGCGTTTCTAGAATTGACACAAGCAGATAGTAATATCAAAGATAAACCCTGGTCCTTCTTGAAGTCCGAGCACGACGTCATATCTCATTTTCAGAACCTCGAAAAAAGATAAAGCTGTTTGCCCTGGGTGTAGTGTACGCCCAATAATACAGCGCTGTCATGTATACGGGAGTTACTATTTTTCGTTCCGTACGAGGACTATTTTCTTGTGGTAGAAGAAAAAAAGATAGACATGTGAACTAAATGTACTATTAAGTCTTTTGTCAGACAATTACATGCGAACTTTAAATCATGCTTAAACGTATGAGCTGATGCAATGAAAAATGTAACAATTGCGATTTTTCTTTGTATTTTTTTTCATTGCATCAGAAGCATTTGTATTTGGAATGGATTAGTTTATTGTCGTTGTTTCAGACATTGAAAACGTCATTAGTAGGTCTATCCAAATGGGTTGATTTAACACACGAGATTTAAAATGAAACTACTTTTTTTTACATTGACATTATTGAAATGTCGATCTTTCGTAGATTCTGTCAGTTCCTAATATAAGTGCTTCTTCGATCTTGAGGATGCCAGTCCATGAATGGATTTGTATCGCATGTCTAGCTTCATTCACTGTCAATTTTCCGCACCGAGTGTCTCTCTCTTGGTATAAAATGGACGACTGCGTCTGTCACTGCCCCCTGCCAAGCATGCGAACGTACGCTCCCCAATATTGTTAACGTGTTTTCTTCTGGTAAAAAGCTCAGTTTGTGAACATCTTTGTTGTGGGACCTCTATATTTTGCTCGGGTATGAAACGTCAATTTACTAGTCGAACGCAACCATTTCTGCTTTCTATGCTCGGGCATACAATAGAGAGCCCCAGAGTGTAGACGGCTTATAGAAAAGCACTAGACAGCTCCTTAAGGCATTAGCAGACCTCTAGAATAGTTTCCTTATAAAGACATCCCGGTCGGGCCTTGCTTTCACCATCTAATGGCATGTTTTCATATGAACTGTGGACATTTGCAGCGCACCAGTGAACACATAACGAAGTGTGTTCAACCGAATCACCACCGAATAGTTTAAGACGTTCCGCGTATGAATGAGTAAACAGGCTAGTTAGTTAGCCCATGTCTTCTTTTCATTGTACCCTGTGCTACGGAGAGTAGATTTGGATTGGTTGGGGGATTGGGGGTGCTTGTTTGTGGGGACCGCGGGGTTATCTTTTGAGGGGTTGTTAGGAAGACGCTCCTTTTGTCTGAATCTAAACACATCTTGTCACTTGCGGCAGGAAATTATCATTTTAATGTGACAATTATTAAGACACCTATTCTCCCGACAGACGTTCACGGTTACATGGCGACATGGGTTCTACTTTGTGTCGCAGGAATCTTCAGAAGACCGGGATAAAGTAATAGCGTAGTGATATCATCGCTTCGTCTCATGGTGTATTCATACACGTCAAGTTTAATACGTGTCCTTTTCAATTTCATGTCACTTTTGAAATTTACGTTACACGCCTGCGAGATTTGGGGAGTGATGTATTGAGATTATACCAGTCATGTTTCAAAGAAGGCGCGGTTCTCCTCCATAAAATGCTAAGATATTGTCGGTGATTTGGATTTGAAAGTTATTGTTGGGATTTTTACTATTTAGAATGAACGGAAATGAGTAGTCACGGCAACATGGCTGCTGCTCTACATTTGAATGTATAAACCGCTATTGTTTGTAGTGATAGTAAAAGTTGCCTGACAGTAAAGGTTGCTTGTAATACTATCAATGCTAGACATAAACAGGAGTGTGGTCACTAACCGAATTTCGAACGCGAGATGCTCTGTTTGCATTGAAAAGGCCGTGTAATATGACATGTGGAAAGATTGGTGAACACTTTAACTTGACAATTAGCATGGTGTTTTGATGGAATATGATAAAAGTATTGATAATATTTCGAATGTACACTGTATAATTGTGAATACATATAAAACTGGTTAATGAAGGAGAGAGAGGGAGGGAGGGAAGGAGAGAAAAAGGAAAGCGTAAATAAGAGATAGAAGCAGAGAGAACGGAGAGAGAGAGAGAGAGGGGGGGGGGAACGTAATGGATTCGGAGAGAGAGAGAGAGAGAGAGAGAGAGAGATGCAGAGAGAACGGAGAAAGATTTTTCTGAGGTCAATTAACTCATGCGCACACTTTCCTATATTCTCCCTGTCGGCTCTTAATAACATTTCGCTGAAAACGGTGCCAAATATGTAAGAATCAATATAACCCACAGCTGAATACATACACACTGGTAGCAGCTCTTTTACAAAAGTGTTATCACAAATTAGCTTCGTCTGCCAAACATGCCATGAACGATGTCTGTACTGAACGCGCAACTGGTGCCTGGCGTTACCGGACCAGTGTTGTACCTATGCCGCGCTACCTGGCGTAATTTTACAAATGTATTACCAAATGATGACCATGATATATCACGTGACTCGCCTACGATAAATGCCACTGTGAGGAGTTGTGCTATTGGAAACAGATGGACGTTTATGTCGTACATGCTGTTAGGAGCTTGTGTGCCATTCGGTTCGTTCGACAACTTGATCGAGATCATATTATACTGCAATGGGAACACGAAAGACCAACGAACGACTACTAAATAACGTGTATCACTTACTGAAGATAGGCTTTAATTATGGCTCTGTGAACAACACCATGTATGTCAGAACCGGGTATGGCTAAAACGTCCAAGCGTCAAAACGACTAAAAGTAATAAGTTGGCGAAAACGTTCAATATATAATTGGCGAATTAGAAAACGTTTTGGCGTTTTGGCGCTTGGACGTTTTAGCCATAACCCGTCATAACACGTGGTTCCTTGTGTTGTAGAGCGAGTAGTTGGTAACTTAGTAGCTAATAAGAATGATAATAATATTCTGTTTGAATATACATGTAATAGGGAAGCCAACAAAATAAAAATGAAAGTTTTAATATGTTTAGAAAATGAGAATGGATTTTTTTTTTAAATGTTCATATTCCGTTTGCTGGCCAACAATGTTGAATATCAATCTGTACACGAACCTCACAAATAGCCATGCATGCTGATAGTTGAAGCTCTAAAACTACCACAGCAAAATTAGTTCTAGGATCAGACACAATCCTAGAAGGACACATTTACCAAACATAACATGACACCTAACCTTTTTTTGCTGTGTTCTCTTCGAAACCCCGGCCATTGTGACTACACTTAACCGTCAAATAGGTTTAAAGTAGTCATAATGGCCTATATTTTGAGGATGTTTGTGTAGGTATTATTATATTAAGCATCGAAAATAATATAACTTAGAATAGGATAAGAGTACGTTAACATGCCACTATCCTCGTTCTCCTGGCCATAATACATGATTTCACGGAATGTTGACATTCCAAATGTATTACGACGGCAAAGATGCGCATACTGCCATATATATATTCACGCACACCCCCTACGGTTTAATAGTATATATGTAAGCTGTTCCGAACACACAAACTAAACCCGAATCGTTATAATGTAACACCAAACCTTTTGACTCCCGAGTTTCAGTGTTCTCTCTGACAGTATTATTACGCCACACTTTCGAAGGTTGTGATGCGGAAAAAACCTGCCCTCGTAAAATTGGTCCGTGATCTATTCACGGATTTCCGGATGAAATACGACGCCAAGTCATGGTGGGGATTCATGGTGTCAAATTTCAGCCATTTTCAGCTTAGAAGTTACACCGATTTCATGAAGTGTTCGCAAAATACTGTTTTACGATTGTTGCTTTACACTGCGTTATTATAGACATTGGTCTTATGGCTGCATATAACGCCTCTCGTACAATGTGTGTACACGTTAGCAAGTCGTTGGGTTAAGTAATCTGATAATCTTGAGTTAGTGAGGGAAATGTTATTCGTACGATGAGACAACTTGCATGACACATGGTTGACTTCAACTTGGATTGTTAACATGTTTAATGACATGGAAAGTGTCGAGTTAAGACCACCAAGAATAACCCAAATATGCAACGAGGGAAGTAATTATTTGAGATGTTATCAGTATTTTTTTTAGTTCTAGTCAGTCGTTTAATTTTATGTCGTGAATTTTTTACAAGCTATGATATAATAATCGGCCTTCATGACAGACATCAACTTGTCTGCTTTTTATGAAACGAGCGTAATTTAGTCCGGGTGTAACTCGGGACGTACGCGATGGTCTGGCCTCGAGGTTACGAAACCCTTTGAGTACGATTTCATGCTGGAGCTCAAATTTTACATGGAGATTTGTGAACAAAACTTTGAGTTGAAGGATGAAATCGTACAACAAACATGGAGTCATTTTATGCCCTCGTATAGTAAAATAATTATGTATTATTATCTCAATGTACGCACGGATTACAATAGGACATTTTCATGAAACAGAGTTCAGATGACGTCACGTGTATCACTTTCATTTTCGTTACATATTATAAGGTCCGTCAAAGCAGGTTTGAAGGATCATGTTCATAACCCTGACTCGAGTACATAGTAGTCCTATTCAATAATTATTACGTGTTATGTCATAACATGAGCCCTTCTCAAAAAGCCTTTCTTCATAATAAGGGATGGTATATATTTCTTACAATTAGATTTAGCTTCTAATTTATATTTGACTTGTAAATATCGAATTTAGCTACAAATTTTAACGATTTGTAATTATGGAAATTCATTCACGTACTCTTGCAGTTTTTTATCATCTGAAGTATATATTGAATTGACGATATGTATAAAATTATTTTGACACCGTCCCTCGGATAACCTGCAGACCTCTACATGAGGGCAATAACACATGATATGAACAAAGTTGTTGGCCATCAGCTTATATATCACAAGTGGGACTTACAATGACAAACACGCAAAAGTTGTGGACAAGAAAGGACTTTATACCTGAAATTCAAATATTATAAATATTTTCCTTTTCAGAAGTTGAAAACGATAATTCGGGCGTGTAGTTGAAACTAAATTGCATTGAGTTGGGCCCCATTGTTGGAGTTAATTCGGAAATATGAGACTGCATTCCGTCAAAGCTGTTATATTAAACTAGGTTATTGAAAGCCTCGGAAAGGTAGCGTGCACTAGTGAGTCTCCTGTACCTTGTGGCTGTCGATCGTATATAAACGTGTCAGTTGAAATGTAAACACAATAGCTTAAACTTACACGTCCCATTGCATTGCATAAACCATTACCTATCATAGTGGCTTAATGGGGGTATTAGCATGTTCGTTTTATGGAACGGAATTGATTATTCGCAAATAACGTGGTATTACATAGTGCTATAGTTATGTATTAAATCATGCTATAGATGCTATAGATATGTTTTTTTATTTATTTCTTAAATAATTTTGTAATGTACGGTTGTTTTATTATATGATGACCCTTAATAACAGTCGGATATATCTGTGTAATTAAATTATGAAGGTAATGTAATGATTCAATAATACATAAATAGGTACATAATCATTACTTATCTTTACACATGCGATATTTATCTGTGTGTGACAACGCGTGTGCACGCGTTGGGTCGTGTGTCTATATCCCCCGTTTATCTCTGTCTATTTATATCCATAATTCTTTTATCTAATTAATTCAGATATATATCTATATCAATCTGGCCCCCTCTCGTCTATATGTCATTTTTTCCCCTCTTCAGTTTGTACACTTGACGGCAATTTTCGGGTGGCCTTAATCTTTTTATCTAATTAATTCAGATATGTATCTATATCAATCTGGCCCCCTCTCATTTTTGTTCTTCAATGTGTAGCTTTGACGGCGATTTTCGGGGGTCCTTCCCTGGGGGGTTGAGCGATCCCCACGAACGCACCAACCTGTCAGATTTCTACCACCTGCAATTACCCCCACGATCAATGAAATGTACATGCTGGTAGACATTATATACGACACGCACCTGTGTCGCTCATGTGTATTTGTACCTGGCCTTACCTGTATTCTCTTACCTGTTCATTACCTGACTACACGTCAATCACGTCCCCCACCAGCGCAGGTAACACAACCCACCGCCCGCTGCTACCAATATAACGTATCGGAAGTACGCTTTCACGAAGCGATCTGGGGCCAGGGTATCGGAAGAAGCTCTCGTATTCACTTCGAGACCATAGCGCTCTCGTAAGTGCACGACCCTCATTACGTATATGAGAGATCGCTACGAGAGTGCTTATTATCTCGTATAGTGAATACTAGAGCTTCGTATCGTTTCTCGAAGCTGTCATATCTAATACGAGACTATAAGGACTCTCATATCCATCTTTAATACATGGGGATCGTGCACTTACGAGAGCGCTATGGTCTCATAGTAGATATGTGAGATTCGTGATCCACAAAGCTATCTTATCTTTTAAGTAATCGATCGTAAACCTATCGTAAGATGACCGTGGTCACCACCATCCTCGTCTTACGATAAGCTTAAAATCGGCCGTAACTGTGGATCGGCCCCAGAGATATAACGTAACAGTGTAACTAAATTGCTTTTGGTTTCAATTGGGATTTAGAGCCGATTTCAAGATTATTTCACGGCTTGTCGATATACGGCGGGAGGAAATCTGCAACACCTGTAACGCTCAGTGTTGCAGTACACCTGCGAACACTGATTGGTACTGACGAACCCAAGATAGAAGTGCTGTACATAAAGAGTATTGTATCATGATCGCGGTCGGAAATGTTACTTCTGTGAACAACGATGCCGAGTACACAAACACAAAACCAACAACAAACATTTATAATTGAAACATGAACAAACCACCAGATGCTCGTAACATAGGACCCATATCATTCAGCAACATTTTCATATAATAACTACTAGTATTCATCCAATACCAGATTTAACTAGTTTCATTTGCACTTTCCCATTGCACAACAGCACGACTCACGAACCCGATAACTAAGATCATCTCCAACAGACGTTCTCCTATTATATTAAGATACCGGTGTATGTTACGTAGGTATAGAGAGGCATTTTTACATGAATGTCAGTAATTCCTATAATTATTTGTGTCGTTCCCTGAATCTGTGGTACCACCGCCCCTTCCATACCCCTCCCCTCCAACGCCCAAACCAAAAGCAAGGGGGTATAGAAGACACCGACTATGTACCAGTCTATTTGTGTTGTCATCGAGCTAGTGTTATGGACTATCTTGAAGTTAAGAGGCACGTTTTCACAACTCTGGTGTACGTGGAATTCAATTTTAATAAGTCGAGGTATGGCCATGCGCACGTTCCATAACAACTTTATGTCATAAATAGAGGTGAAGTTCAAATACTGTCCTTTGTAGGTTCAACCGCAATAATGCTCATCAAATAATGTGAATGGCTTAGGTTTCAAAATGTAAAGTCTGGTTATTAAACTAACGTGTACATGGGAATGCACAAAGGTTCATTGTACGTGGAACGTTATCTAAATGTAATTATTATTATTAATACTATTATTATCATCATCATAGTCGTCGTCCTCGTCATAATCATCATTATCATCATCATCATTATCATCATCATTATCATCATCATTATCGTTATCATTATTATAATTAATTGTATTATTATCATATTGGTAATCACTGTCAATGATTACTATTAATATCAAGCTTAATTCGAATTACAAACTAATATTTATATTTCGATACTTACCCCAAAACACACTGGATTACGGTGTTCCCTTCTCAGTGTGTAAGTATCTCACAGAAATAGAAAAGGAGATAATTTGCTTCCATTACATCCATTATATTTAGTATCGAAATACTTGTTTACAACATTTTAAATATATACATCTTTATCCAAATTTCAATGTAGATTGTAACCTTAGATTGTTCATTTTCGCAGAGATACAAATTCCAAGCAGTCATGTTTCCATCACGTTAAACTGACTGCTTCTGATTTCATTAATCTCAATAGTAGGGTATATTACTATCACGTACACGTGTCGTTATGTCGTTTAATGACATCGTAAATTCTAATGAGACCTGTTTTGAATTACACACACGTGCTGTAGCCTATACATACCTGCTCCAGATACAACATGTGCACAGACACGAGTTGCGAGAATTTAACAAACTGTTTCTCGTTTGCCGAGATAAATTACCTCATTGTTTTCTGCCGGAAGCTGTTTCGAACCTTCTTGAGAGCCATTTAAGCTCGTGTAATATCCGTGCATCACCCACTTTCGATATTTACATACGTTTTCACCGTGTTAATAAATATGTGCGTGGGTGTTTATATACGCTTTCTCCCCCTGCTCATTCTGAAACACAGCGAAACTTATAAGAGGAACACCTGAGGAAAGTTATGTTTTGTTTTCTCTCAAACTGTGTGAAATTAGGTCACATTTCGACCGTGTGAACTGCGTAGGTACATTTTTAACGGATATAAATGATCTTGGTAAGTTAGTGGAGATAAAAGCTGTACATTCATGCGTGTGGTTTTACTGCGAGTATACAAACGTCAATGATATCTACCTCAGTTACGGTTTTATATACAAAATTGAGTAACCGAAGTATGTGCATATTTAAATGAATTTACTAAGTTTAGTAATAAATCATTGAAGATAATGATGGCATCATTGATGCGTTAGACA